>NDGN011389021.1:0-14237 GCA_002564285.1 Tympanoctomys barrerae
CCTGGTGGGCTGAGCTGGCCACACATACACACACACACACACACACACACACACATAAATAAAAAAAAATTTAAAAATTAAAAAATGCATTTAGTACAGGGTCTACAGGGTCTCACTATACAGATTGGACATAGTGATCCTCCTGTTTTCAGCCTCCCCAGTGCTGGGATTATAAGTGCACACCACCATGCCCAATCTCAATTGCAGTCTCAACGTGCTCTGGAGGCAGGGCTGGCATGGCAGGCTAGGGCTCCAAGGAGCTTTAATCTGCTGAGCTAACTGGCTGGCCCAAAATAGAATAAGTTTAACATTCTGTTCTTTGGTCTTGGTACCTAAATCCCAAGTATTCCTTATCCTTGTGGGCCAAAGGGTACCATATTGAACAATGCCAACACAGAACAATTTCCTCATTGCAGGGTGCCTTTATGGATAGCTTTGCTGTATTTGTAACTAATCCTTAAATTGTAGCAAATACAAACTCCCCTTTGAGGCTCATTCTTATAGACAATAAGCAGAAGGAGAAAGAAGGTGGGAACAAAGCTCACCATTTAGCCATTCAAGTGTTTCGGCTAACCTCTGGAGTTCTGAAGTACCCCAGCTGACCAATGACTTTCTATGTACTGTCCCAAGACGTATAAGATTTAGGACAATGTTTGAGATTTTGATATCATCCAAGTTTTTTCCTGGCAGGTAATATAATACAAGCACTTGAATACTGTAACTGTATTCATGGCATGATAAAGGGTGGGCTGCAGCTCAGAGAATATAGATGCCACATGGGAACCTGATCTCAAAGGACGGGGAGCACCAACTCCTGTGTGTGCTTGCGCTTCCTGCCCTGGCACGCTATTTTCATCATCGTTCCCCAAATGCTCCTAAAGCTATTTATCCAGGCCCCTTTGCCCCTTTGCCACAGAATCCCATCTTTGCTTCTTTCCCTTTTCTCACAAACTTCACTTATTCTCTCACCAGGTCTACAGTGTTTTAAATCTTTGTTCCTACACTTCCTTCTCCCAGAAGAATTATTATTATTATTATTATTTGTTTTGGCCCACACAGGATGCCTCAGGGGCAGGTCTGGTAAGGCATGAGGAGCTGGGGATCTAATCACAGAATTTTGAGCCTGACTGCTTTGCTTAAGCAGGCACTTAAACAACTGAGCTAATGGGCAGGCCCCCTTCCTTCTCCCATTCTCAGGACTACATTCAGAGATCAAGCTTGAATCCTAATTCAGTTGGATGATTATACTGGTTTTGTCCCTTTGCTCACCAAATCCTTTCATCTTCCCCCATCAGGGTAACGACTGTGATCATTTTCGCTTATTTGTACATAATTATTTATGCATATTCTCCTCATTCCTCAAAGCTTGCTCAGACTCCTTGCCCAACAGTTTAGTGACATCAAATTATTTCTTATCATTTCTATCTTTTCCCACACAACACACATTCAAAGTCCCTTCTTCATGAAGCCCCTTCCTGAGTTCTTACTTCTCATACCCCAGCTGGTTGTAATTTGCATCCTATCTCTTTTTCTTTGTATCTCTGTCAGCAATTAGAAACTAAGATCTTCAGTCCAACTCTAGCATATCTCCTGTTTCCGTACTATTTTGAGCTAAGGATGGTAGCTATATTTTTAAATGGTTAGGGAAAAAATCAAAATGAGGGTACTTTGTAATTCAAATTCCAATGTCTATAACATTTATTAGGAAACAGTGATATGAATTTACACGTGCTCCATGAATGTCTTTGGCTGTAAGTCAAAGTCTAGTGTGGTCCAGAGATGGGTATCCTTCCTTTCTGGCTCAGTAAGGAATAAAGTTTGACAATCCTTGATTTATATCTATTGCCACATCTACATCTATACATAATGTTTGAAATACCCGCAACACTTTGGCTACATCTGTGTCATTGTCACTTAGCTAAGTTTATCTAATGTTTGTTCCCTTGAATTTCCATCCACCTGATAAATTGTAAATAACTTGAGAGCATGTATATTGAATTTATTGTTCATCTTTGTATCATCTGCTACCACTTAGTACAAGACCTTGCTCATACAAATGTGTAGTAAATATTTTTATTAAAGTGATAAAACATAGTTTGGTATATGAAATCACACCAGGATTAACTTTGGTAAGCATTATAGCACATTATGCCATATACCCTTATATACATTTAAATATACACACAGTTATGCACATATACGTGAATAGTTATTTATATCCAAACATATAAATATTTGTATCAGCACTCATTTTTTTTTAGTTTTATTTATTTATTTATTTATTTGGGCAGAACTGAGGATGGAACTCTGGCCCTTGTGCTAGCCAGAGAAGCGCTTATTCCACTGAGCCATCTTCCCCGGCCCCAACACTCATTTTTTAAAAACAGAAACTTATGATTTTCCCGACAGGCGCTTATTCCACTGAGCTTATTCTCCCCAGCCCTCAGAAGTTTATGATTTTCATGGCTTAAATTTTATACATAATATCACAGAAACAAATAGAAATGTTTTTCAGACATAGACGTACATTCTAAATATTTTGTATTTGAGTTATAATCTAAATTTCCAATTTAGTGATAATATTTTTTAATAAATACTTCATATCATAGTAAATGATAGAAACTTACCCATGCGATGTACTTGAGAGTTGTTGAGTTATAAAATCAACTTAATCCTATTTTATAATCATGAGTAACTTTCAATAAAAATCTATAGTGCTTACACAAATAATATTTAATTACTACAATAAAGATTCAAAATGTAAAAGTACTTGTAGACAATTCCATGAGCCAAATAATATTATTATAAATATTTTCTACTTTGGGGAAGAAGTTATTGCTATTATTGTTTACAATGTTGGGCTCGGGAGATAGCTCAGTAGCATAAGTGCTTGCCGGGCAAAGTCCTGAGTTCAATCCCTGGTACTGGAAAAAAAAAAAAAAAGTTAACTGCATGCATGAAATTAAACAATTAAAAAATATGTGGGGTGGGGGTGCAAAAAAATTATGTATTTGGTATAGGGTCTCACTATGTAGCTTGGACTCAGAGTGATCCTCCCATTTTCAGCCTCCCCAGTGCTGGGATTACAGGCATGTGCCACCATGCCTGGTCTCATTAGCCAGCTCAGCACATCAAGGGGCAGGGCCGGTGGGCATGGGCTTGTGGTGCTGGGGATTGAACTCTTGTCCCTGTGCTTGCCTAGGCAGGCATTTAGTCTTCTGAGCTATCTCACTGGCCCAAACAATTTGATTTGTGTAGCAAACTCCTTGTTTTCTTTTTGGCAAAGTGTTTAGTGATAGACTATCAGCTTTTGGATGTGTGAGTCCATTTTTGGTTCTAATATTTATCAGCACTCTGGCCTTGAGACCAGATACTTTACTTCCACATTTGGCTTTTTCACTTACAGAGGAGGAAAGAACCAGCTTGCTGAGCGGAATTAGATATTTTATATAAACTACTGTAAAACACTTCTTGGTCATAGGAAGGACTTGTGGTATATTAAAGGCTGTTAGCAGATTTTCAAAGTATTGATAGCATTCTTTTTTTAATTCCCTGGGTACTTTGTTATAGCAATGAATCAAAGTTGGCATTTATAGACTTGACATATCTTTGCTTTGATCCTGTCTAGAGATGCTCCTGAGGTTTTAGTGCAGGAGCAACTACATCTCTTAAAACCATACCACATTCTCAATAGAAAACTCAACTGAGGGGCACCCAAGTCCTCTCATGTTATAATTCAGAGATTAAACAAAAATCAAACTTCTTTAAAACTTATGCATGATGTCTATACTTTGATCCCTATATCTCTGGCCTATACCCAAATGGAGTCCTGTTTTTCTTGTAAAAGAAACTCTCGGCTAAAGAGAAATTGCATTTGAAGAAAGCAAAATCACTGCTAGAGCCAGAAGTCTACTGGAATGGTCGGAGTCTGTGAGCTTGTGGGCAAAGAGGCTTAAGTCGTTGCCTTGCCAATGGCCATAGAGTCCATGTGGCCATGGATATTTTAAAGACATTTCCTAATCCTGTGAGAACTTTGCCTCCATCTGTGTGTTTTGATTTAAGTGACCAGCTGCTTTAAAATAGTCTAAGCATATGACATAGGCCCTCAGTGCATCTTGAGGATCAGGGTGGATTTTATTCAGTTCAAACTGTATCCCCCTCATTCCAGCATCCATCCTCATTCCTGCATTTTGTCCAAGCAGTTAATGTGAAGAGGAAAGGCTTCTTCCACCCTACTCTTAATCCAAACAAATGTCATCTTTTCATCCCTCGCTTGGCTTCTGCAGGCTGCTTTTAATTGCTTTTCTCTGCTGTGTAAATCTAGGTTGGTTTTCACAAGAACCGTAGAAGAATAACAGAGCAAGGAATTCCAAAGCTGCTGTATCATGCTTCATAATGCAGGTGAATGAGTACTTCTAGAGGTTTTGGGTCTGGTTTTACCCTTGTTTTCTAGTGCCCACTGAAATATAATCAAGACAACCAGTGTAGTTAGGAAATTAATAATCTCAGACACTCAGGAGTACTGACTACACAGTGGATTGGGTTACTTAGCACAGTGCTTTAGTAATTATACTATACAAAAAAGCTTGCACTGCTGGGTAGCCCTAAGACTCATATTGGTTGCCTCCCACTCGGGCCGTGGTCTGCCCTTGAAGACAAGGGAAATTGTGAGCCTGTAGGAATTTCAAAGCCATGTCTGAAACAGAAATCAGATAGTGCTTGAGTTCTGGCAGTGGCTGCACCTTTGTCTGGGCTGGGCTTAAAGCCTGCACTATCTGGAGGCTTCTCTTTGTATCTGCATTTACAATTAGCTTGCTGAACGGGAGGGTTGGAAGGGGAGGCTGCACACAATGTGGGAATCAGGGAGACTCCAGCACGCCACTCACTGCATTTTCTCCCAAGGAATCTCAGGAACACACAAAGCACAGGTGGTGATGTGGTGGAGGGGAGGGTGAGTGTAAGAGGGGGTGATAATTGATGGGGGCCGAGAGTCCAGGCCGCAGCTGTCCCCAGGTGCACCCAACTGCATCTGTTCTTCTGCGAGGTACTACACAGGAGCAGATTTTGGATTATTTAAGCATGGAAAAAAAAACACAAAAACAGAAAAGTTAACAAAGCTCTCAGAGAAGGAAGGTGAGGAGGTGTGATTGCCACACATGAGGAAGGGAAGCAAGTTGAATGTGGGGTTGGCACTCAGCCTCAGATACTGCCCCTGTGTCATCCGTGAACTTGGGGGTTCCAAGAAGAGTGAGGAGGTGGAGGTGGAGAATTCATTGGCTCCACGCTGTCCCACTCTGATGAGCAAGTGCTGGAATTTATAATGTGGTAGATTGGTGCAAAAACACAGAGGGGAATTATAAATCTGAGATGAAGTGTACTCCTTCTGTCTTCTTTTTCATCTTCTTCCATTTCTTCCTTTTTTCTTTGTTTTAAATTTTTATTGGGACTACAGGAAGGAAATAGCTCTATCTGCAATTACCAGGAATGTCCTTCCAAGCCTCTGTTCCCCTCAAGTCTCCCTGATTCAATGATAATAGTAAAAGAAATAAATTCATTTTACTGGATATGATTCTTAATGCAGGCCTGAGTCTGGAGTCCCACTGTCTGTCCTGAGTCAGTGAAGAGGAAGGCCAAATTGACAACATTGGGATGATGGGAAGCCCGGGCCATTTGTCATCCACAATTCAGATCTTATGATACATTTTGAGATTCCTCCTGACATAACTTATATGGGAAAAGTCTTGAAAGGTCTTCTCAATGGAACAGCAACCTGGCAGTGAGGGAAAACAGTTATTTCTTTGCTTCTTTTTTGGTATAACTTTGCAAAGGTGGTGTTAAAGATTTACCTGGTTTGATTTATGGGCATATAAAGATGTTGTAAGAAAAGTAAGGAGAGAGTGAAATGGAGTGTTCTGCCTGTCTCACGATGCTTCCTGCATCAGGTAATATTGCCAGATAAATTCTTCCATCGGAGTAAGTGGTGACTAGGAAAGAAGGTGAATTCAGGGTAGGTATGGCAGAGCCGTGGGCTTTCTCTGCACATTACAACTGTAGGATAAAGTACAAAGTGCCCTGGGTACCCTACAGAATTATCACAAGGGGAGCATTTCTCACAAGAAGTTCTGATAATGGCTTGCCATAATATTGGAACTTGAATTATTTTTTATCCTTTTGTGCTATTAAAATATATCAATGGATACTTTGGTAGATCCAATAGCTATAAAGTAAAAATGACTTCACTATAGCTATATGGTGAACAGTATAAAGCTTCTATTTCAAGAGAAATGAGAATAAATCAAGGAAAAATCAGTTTTGGGACCATCTTAAGTAAGCAGATTTATACTTCTGTTTTTAGTGATACAACTCAGTCAGTTGCAATCATTTGATATCAAGTTTTAAACAGTGTGCCTGACTGATCCTTTTATAAACTCTCTGAGTCTGTCAGAGAGCATGCTTTTGGCTGCAAGTAACAGAATATGCTATTAAAAATTGATTAAACAGTAAGAAGAATTTATATGCTCATAAAACTGTAGCATAAAGAGTATATAGCACCAGGATTATTAATTCCATGGCCACAGATAGTATTGACCCAGATTCTTTCCCTCTGCCTCTTCTCCATGCTCATCTAGTTTTTCTTCGCCATCACTAGATGGCTACTATATGTCAAGGGGTCACGTCTTCACACAACTGTGAGATGAGGCAGAGAATAGGAAACTATGTTGATATCTCTTTTTATCAAGGAGGAAAACTCGTCCCCCAAAACTCCTTAACTTACTTTCTTATACTTTAATTTCTTTTTTTCTTACCGGGCAGTTGTATCACATGCATTGCCTTAGACGTTCACTTGCAAATGCCATGAAATTACCGAGAATAGTTTGGTCAACTTGAGGAATTGTGCACATTACATTTGTACGTAATTGTTCTCATTCTAAGGCTGCTTCTATATACAAAATCCACATTTTGTGATCCTAAGAGAATAATTTCCAATATAAAAGAAAATTATTAAAGTTGATCCTCTATATCCATGGGTTCTATATGCATGGATTTGACCAATTGTAGAAAAAAAATTACATCTGTACCGAATATATTATAGATTTCATATTCTTATCATTATTCCAAAATCTAATATCACAACTATTTACATAGAATTCACACGGTATTAAGTAAGCAGCTCATTTCTCTCTCCATCACTGATGCCCTTTTTGCTTCTCTACCCAATTGCAGTGCTAACCTTAACTCCCTTCTGAACACAGCTTGTTTATCCCACCTCAGTGGTAGGTTACTAATGAGGCCAAGAGCTACCTCTTGCAAGGGTGCTACTTCCTTGACCCTCAAATCTCCAAGTCCTCCTCCTTCAGGCTCTCAGAATGGGACTGGATTCTCACCGGTCCTCTTAGAGGTGGGGTTAAATGCACTCTGCACAGAATAGAGAAAAAGCCTGCCTTTCCTATGGTGCCACAGTTTCTCAAATAATAGCCAGTAGAGCTTCTTAGTTCTGTGGTCTCCCAGAGTCCACTGGCTTCCCCCCATGAAACATAGTGTCTTTAGGGCCGATCACAAAACCGGATACTGCAAAGCTGACTCTAGGTACTCCACTTCTTTTTCTGCTGCCTTTTGCACTACAAGTCATTTCCTACCTACTATTTTGCTCATTTCCTGAGATACTATTGTATGAATGTCATGTGAGCTCAGAAAGATGACACAACTTTCTAGTATTGGAGACTTGAATCCAAGCCCTTACACATGGTGGATAGGTTATAATCTAACACTGAGCTAGACTCCCAGCCTGATAACAATTCCTAATTCCTTCCTATTTTCCCTTCCTACAAGAATTGAGGCACTTACTGTAGAAGTACAGGATGACCACCTACACAGAAGATTTGATTTCTTGCTGGTTGGACAACCTTTCAATCTATGGTTCTGTGATCTGCTTGTAAGAGTTTTAAATGACACCATGGTGAAAGCTGAGGGTGCTGTACTCATCTTCTCTGCATGATCCTGTAAAGTTCCCAAAGCTGCTTGGAGAAACACTTCCAGATCTTTCCCATGGAGGCATTTCCTTGGTTCCTGGAACATGGGAGGCTTTAAGCACAGGGCAAACAGAACAGCTAATGCTGGTGAGGCAGCATTCAACGAAGTTGGAGAATGCATACCTGCCATCTATAGCGCCTCAGTTGGGATAACCCAGAGGGGTACCCTGTATTATCTTGCAGCCCCCCATGAGGATTTCCTCAGTTGTCCAAGGTGAGTGTCTTCTTGGCAATGTGTGGTTTATTATAGGCTTTTTCTCCTTGTCTCGCTCCCCCTTTCCCTTACCAGAGCTTCCTAGGATCACATTCCAAATATACTTCTTTCACTCAAATCCTTATGTCAGGGTCTGCTTCTGGGAACAAAATCAAGACAGACATTCAAAAGTATTAAGTCTATCAGGATTAATTTTAAAAATTCTCACTTTCAAATGTACTTGGATTGACATTGGTGTTATAACCTTATTACGGGCCAAATGTGAGGGAATTCAGAAGAGTGTAATTTCTCTTTGCTAGTTTCAGTAAAGGGCATGAGATATTTTGGAGTCAGAAAAGGGAAACAAGACAATGGGATTGTGAATATTTCCAAGAATAATACCTTGAGTTTTTAGTGACATTTTCTCCCTTGTTTATAAGAAGTATTCCTGCAATATAAATGTACAGGAGGCTTTCTTTAAAAATTTTCGAGGCTCTTATGTAGTGCTTCTGTTGTTGACAGCAACTCCAACTGCCTTGTGTTTGGTGCTGAAGTTCATACAACAGACTATGAGCCAAAGTTAGTGATTAGCTGTTTTGAAAGAATCTCCCAAAATACACTTGTTTGTAATATGTCTTGCTTTTGTGTCTCAGGTGTAAAATAATTGGCATTTCATGCCCAATTTGCCTTTTGTAAGAGATACATGCAGTGGGGCTTCAGCATCTTTGTAGGACGCATTTTTAGAGTAGTGGTTCTGTGTGTTGCCGTAATACTGAGCCACTGAGAGGATATTTGCATTTCCTCTCTATTTTCATCCAGGTCATCATAAAAATGCTCCACGTTCCTTCTGGAATAGACCAGTTCCATCCTGAATGCAACCATTTATAAATTGTATATTATCTCCTCCTGCAGGAATAGTCTCTTATAGTAATTTAAACTTCACTTCTCTTTTTCAAGTATATAACAATACTTTAAAATAATTTTAAATGGCTTGAGTAACTTAACCTAGTACTTTTTGTAAAGTTAGAGGTGAAGACAGCTAATTTGGATAAAGTCAGTTTTTGATGCTCTTATTATTCAGTGCATGTTTATTTATATTAAAAACAAATACTTAAAATTAAATATTTGGGAGAACAGAAGCCCCACTTACACACTCCATTCAAAGGGTTCCCCTATTTCTGACAATAGACTCCAAGTTTTCATACTTTTTGATAAAAGACTGTGGCCTGAAGGGTTAGCTGAGATCACCCTGTTTCAGATACCTGATTCTCTGATGTGAAAAGTCCAGTATTTTCCTTTAGGGCTCCAGCCGTCCTTCTGGTGTAACTACCCCGACTCTATTCACTTCAGTAGCTACTCCGGCCCTCTCTGGCCCTATCATTGGTGTATATTTCATTGATCCAGACCTGAGATTCAGCCTTAAGCCTGGGTTCCAAGATTTTCCACATCTCACTCAAACCATTGGTCCTTGGAGCACTTCCTTTTTTGCGTGGGGTTGATTTCATGCAACAGAGGACATTTATATCCCCAAACACCATTGCTTTGTATTAGAATTTTAAACCACCTTCTACATAAATGTGCTTTAGAGTCTTCCTTCTGTGGGGATGTATTTCTGATCATACCTCTCATATGGTGCTGTGGCCCAATCACTGTTGATCTGCTTCCCTGCCTTCCTCTTCCCTGTCATCAATCTTGAAAAAACAAGTTGAAATTAACTTCTTTTATTCACTTAGCAATGCAGCTGAGCTTTTGTTCTTCTCTTATGGGGGAGGTGTCTATATTTTCATAACTAAATCATCTATCAAGGTCTTTTCCTACGGTAAATCAAAGTGGTTCCTTCCCTATGAGGAATTCTGATATTGGTTCTTAGGATGACAGATTGCCCTTCTATAAGAACCTTACAACTGGCCTTTTTATATCCTGCCTGGCTTCAAACAAGACTCCATGTGTTTTTAAACCGTGGACTTGATTTTGTCATAGATCTCCTGTTCCAACCTTCTCCTGGTTCTCATTGCTTTACTGCTCAAAGCTTCCTTTCTGAGGTCTTCTTAGAATAGGAAACAGCAGCCATAGCTTGAAGCTTCTAGAAACATCTCCCTGAAAGAATAAAAACCTTAATATGCAACAAGGCAAAAATGAGTGTCCTCTTATTGTGTTGGTGGAAACCTGTTGCAGCTAGGGGAAGAAACCAAAAAAGCAGAAAGCAAACAACGGTCTTCACTTCTGCTGAGGGGCTGGCAGGCATGACATGTACAGCATACAGCTGGGTGAAGGGCAAGGGTGCTTGGGTAGCTGCCTCCACCCCTGACCAGACCCAGGCCCAGCACTCAGATTCTGCCTAGCACTGAACATTCATCAGAACATCAGACTAACAAGTATCCAGTAGTTATAGTAATAAAATAAACCTGGGGTGCTGGTGTTGAGTCTGTGACAGACAGATCCTCTCTGTAGAACAGCACAAAGGAAAGACTGAAGTCCAAGAGGGAAATGAAGATTGAGGCAATGATTTTTTGGTGAGCCATCCCCAACCCAAAGGGATGGTGTTACCAGCACAATTTGGGTTTCCTGATGTTCTAATAAGATATTTGTGTTTAAGAGACAATTTATTTTTTCTTTTTGGTTTTTTAAGACAGAGTTTCACTATGCAGTTCAGGCTGGATTCACTTTGGTGCCCAGGCTGGGCTTAAACTAGCAACGATTTTTCTGCCTCAGCCTTTCAAGTCCTGGGATTACAGGTATGCACCACTACACCTGTCATCATAAATATTCTTAAAATAATGCAAAAATAAACTTCACTTAAAAACCAGAGACATGCATACATCTAAATTGACAGTTTATCCAGGGCAATTAAAATGATCAATTCTTAAGAAAACACAAATTAAGACCCATTAAGCCAGGGAAGGTGGTACAAGCCTGTGATCCTAGAACTCATAGAAGATGAGGTAGGAAGCTCATATGTTTGAGTCCAGCCTGCACAATTTAGTGACTTCCTGACACCCTGTCTCCAACTAAAAAATAGAACAAGACTGGGGGTGTGACTGTGTTTAATCCTCAGTATCACACTGAACAAAGACCTCAGCAAAATAATGTTACATTAGGAAAGCTAGGATAAAACAAAACAAAACAAAACAAAACAAAACTGTCAACCTCAAATGCTGATGATGTTGTAGAACAAATGAGCTCTTATTCTAGTGGAATGCACCATGGTGAAGGCACTCGGGAAAACCTGTTCTTGTCATATGCTTTATCCATCCTGCTCTTTGCAGCTTGCTGGCTGAACTGAAAACTTACGTTCATACACAAACAATGTGTGCAGCTAGTTATCCAGCCTTGTACCTAATCATGCAAAGCTGGAGCCTGTCCAGGTGCTCAACAGGAGACCGAAGAAACAAACCTTATCTGCAAAGTGGGATACTACCCAGTGACAAAAGGAACCAACTGTGGGCTTGTACAGTCACCTGGATGAAGTTTAGATTCTTCTTTCTTAGTTGAGAGTAGCCAGACATAGGCGACTATGAGTAGCAGGAATCCATTTATATGGCATTCTGGACTAGGCAAAACAGCAACAATGAAAAGCAGAGCGGCGATGAGTGCGTGGGGACTGGAAATGACCAAGGCGTGTTAGTGAGGTACTTGAGATGACAGTCCGGACTGCAGTGACAGTGGTTAGGTGATTGTATATATTTGTTAAGCCCTGAACCTCCCAAGGAATGGGTTTTACTTACTTACATTAAAGAAAAAAATCAAGCCGTCAGGGAAAACCAAGAAGCAACACAGTCTATACAAGCAAGTGTGTAGCATAACATAACATATTGGGAAAGAAAGGAGTGTACTGATATAACTATGGATATCAATACCATAACAATTCTGCAAAGGCTAAAGGCCAAAAGGGCTGTATAAAACCGTTTATCCTCATTGATAAACTTGTTTCCCAGAGTGGTATGGATTAGCCGTTCTGAATTTATTCTACTAGGATCAAATGAATAAATGCATAGAGTATAGAAAATGAATCCGTACTTCTTATTTGCCAGAGAAAGGAGCTTACAAGTAAGCAAAAGGCAGGCTAGAGAGGACCTTGTGGTCTTTGGTTAGATTCCGAGTTATCACTATGAACTCGGATGTTTTCTCTAACGACAGTGGTGGGTCCAGAAGCAAACATCAGCATATGTACTCAGCACATGTGGGTGAGGACTCAGTAGTTACTATACTTGCATGTATGTCCAAGAAGTCTGGCAGCAGTGACACCTAGTAACAAGAACTATGACACCCTAACCTTAGTTCCTAAATACTTTTCTCTCGAAAAAGAATCGGGCCCCCTGAAGAGCTGAGACAGGGAAAAAGATAAGACAACAGTGGAACATCTTGGAGCCCAGAGAGCAAGAGGTTAAAAAAAAAAAAAAAAAAAAAAAAAAAAGCAAAGGAAAAATCTGAAAGACACAAGAATCAGCAACCTTAAAGAATTCCCAATAACTAAAGCTAAAACATGAGTGAAAAAATAAATTAGAACAGTACTAAATGGTCCAAAGCAATCACCTTTCTAGGATCCAGGGCCAGCTTGCCTCACACCCGGCTCTTAACTGTCACTTAGTTGGCCTCCCTGTCTTTATGAAAGTGTGTCTTTTTCTCCAGCTGCTCCCGTACTCGGCGGCTGTACTGTGATATTTATTTTTTTAAATGATAAAACTGTGCTCTGTCGTTCACTCTGATTCAAATTGCTTTGAAATCAAAGTGATTCAACATCGTTCCTTGTAAGTGCCCGGATGTCCGGAAGGCAGCTGCAGGAACACTTCCGGGCCCCTGGATAACAGGGTGAGTGTTTCACATAGCATTTCACATCATGACACCATCTAAAGCTCCCTCTACCTGCCAGCTCATGCTGTAGTCTGCTTTTATTAGTAGATCGGGTTAGCTCTCTTTATGTCAGAGTGCCTCCCTTTCAAAAAACCAAGGAACAAAGCAGTCTAGCTGTGGGATTTTCTTCCTACTTTGACACTCTGAACTGAGCCCTTATGTAAAAACACCATCAAATGTTTTCTAAGAATAAAAAACTAAATAAAGCTGCCACAGACAAGACATGATGACACCAGAAAACATTAAAAGTACTTTTCACTGATGACCAGCAGAGATATATTGATTTGTTGGGGTAAAGATCAGGTACCTTCTGTTGCACAATACCTTTCAATTTGCTTTCCAAAACTGAGTACTTGGAAAGAACTTCAGAAATCCATTTTGCACAAGATCAGTCTGTTGTACCCATATTACCATTGGCATTAATTTGGCTAAATGTAACCTGTGTCCCTTACCTTCATCTCTGTAGGGATGGATCTCCTAGACCAGAGTCAATTGCCAAATGTAAGAAGACTATGGTGTCACAGAAGTGTGCAAGCAAATGCCATAAGGGCAAGGATGTGGAAAGGTGACAGAACTAAATTGGAAGGCAAAGCATTATGGGTAGAGGAAACAGATTGTAGTTGAAAGTAGAACAGTTTACTACTGTCAACAACTAAGTCTCTATAAAAGCCTTTTTCCTTCTCACTTCTTATTGAATATCCCTTGTTTACAAATAGTTAGGGAAAGAGTATTTAAATGAAGGCAACCATGTATAGTAGCAATCTCTGTTTAGTCATTCAACAAATATTTACTAAACACTCACCACGAACTAGGCAATATGCCAGACACAGAGGCAGAAAAAATTATAAGACACAGTCTCCGTCTTTGAGGACTCTCAGTCTGCTAAAGGAAGTCAGACTTGAAAACAAATCATCACAATTCAGCATGGTATGTCCTAAGGTAAGTGTAGGGACCTACTTGCAGAAGAACAGAAAGAGTAAAATTTCTTTAAAGATTTTACTTCATGGAAATAAAATAATTATTAATGCTGAACAATATTTGTTAAGACAGTTTTACATGCACACATCTGTAAGAATGGGGCCATCTATTGTGAGATATAAAATTAATTGAAAGTTAAGTTGATTTTGTGTTTACTATTTATCTTTTGCTACTCAGTACAAGAC
>NDGN011389053.1:0-11096 GCA_002564285.1 Tympanoctomys barrerae
AATGTGCAATCTATTAATCTCATGTGATATATTCATTTCAGAAATATTTCTCTAAAAATCACTGTCTACATCTTATATTTTTCACATTTCAATATTTGTCTATAACTTTTAATATGATATATAATTATTGATTTTCAATAAAGTTAATGAAAAAATTGTCTATATCAAGATTCTATAAAGTCAATTCAAGAATAAAATATTAAAAGCTGTTACAGGAAAACAAAACTATGATTGTTGTCATTTTTTTTTTTACTTAAGACTCGTAATCAGTCTTGGCTTGAAATCTACTTTGTCTGCAAATAGAATAGCTCCACCTGAAATTTCTGAAACAATAGCATCTAAACTAAAGAAACTATTCCATCAGGCTATAGAAGAAATAAAATCAGAAATAGTCTCAAATAAAAAAATGACAACAATCATGAAAGAATTTCTCAGAACAGCTAAAGATAACACAGATTAAATAGAGGAGAAAAAAAAANTTGAATCAGCAACACAGGAAAGGTTTAGAATATATGAACAAACACAAACAGATATCCAGAAAATCAAGAATTCCACTGAAAGCTGGCTAAACTGCTTGAATAAAACCGAAGACTCTCAGATCTTGAAGACAGCAGTGCACCTAATGAATGTGAAAGGAAAGATCTCTTAAAACTAGTAACAAGGAAATAACTATTCAACAGCTAAAAGATGATGCAAAGAAAAACATCATAGGTGTTAATGAATTAACAGGAGACAGCACAAATGACATGAAAAAACTATTTGCAGAAGTAGTAGTAGAAAAGTTTCCAAGCATGAGAAAGAATTTGACATTTGGTTAAATAAGGTATATATAACTCTAAATAGCTATAGTCAAAATAAATCTACTCCAAGGCACATAATAATCAAGATCCCAGAAACTGTGCAAAAGAAGAGAATATTAAAAGATGTTGGAGAGAAGAAACATCACTGATAATGGAAAGCCCATGAGAATTACAGCAGATTTCTCAACACCAACTATCAAATCAAGAAGAGCCTGGAGTGAATGTATTTCAGGTGCTTAAAGGAAATGACTTCCAATCCAGATTGATGTATTCTGCAAAACTATATACCAAATTCAGTGATGATATAAGATATTTCTATGACAATGAAAAACTGAAGAAATTCATGGCCACCAACCCTACCCTACAAAGAGTGCTGATAGATATTCTAGAAAGAGATGAAAACAACCACAGCTTCAAGAAAAAGAGAAAGGAACCACCATACAGAGCAAGTAAATAAAAAGAGAGGAAAAGTATGGAACCTATAGCAGGAAAATAACATGACAAATATAACCCAGTATATAGCAGTGATAACCATCAATGTAAACAGCCTCAATTCACCAGTCAAAAGAAACAGATTGGTAGAGTGGATTAAGAGACAAAATCCAACAATATACTATATACAAGAAACACATTTAACTCAAAAGGAAATTCACAGGCTGAAGATCAAGGAATGGGAAACAATACTCCATGCAACAGGAACCCAGAAAAGATCAGGGGTAGCTACTCTTGTTATTGACAATGTCTACTTCAAACCAAACATGATTAAAAGAGATAAAGAAGGTCACTACGTACTTGTTAGGGGAAAACTGAAAGAGAAAAAGATAAAAATCATAAATCTATGCATCCAATGATGTAGGAGCACCCAACTACATAAGACCAATTTTAACAGACATGAAAAAATCAAATCATAATAATACAATTGAAATTGGAGACTTTAACATACCCCTATCACAAAGAGATAGATCAATCAGGCACCAAAAAAGGAGAGAAATAACAGAATTAAGCCAAACTTGTGAAGAAATGGACTTAGTTGACCTTTACTCAGTGTTTCACCCAGAAACATCAGAATACACATTCTTCTCAGCTACATATGGGATGTTCTCCAAAATAAACCATATACTAGAAATAGAGCATGCTTAAGTAAATGCAAAGGAACTGAAATCATGGCATGCATACTATCTGACCATAGTGCAGTGAAATGGGAAATTGTTGACAAAAGAAACTACAAAAACACCATGAACACACAGAAATTAAATAACAACCTTCTAAACAACCAGTGGGTAAGAGATGAAATTAAAGAAGAAATTAAACAATTTACAATCAAACAAAAATGCAGATCCAGCTTACCAGAACCTGTGCAGAGAAAGCTGTCTTAAGAGGGAATATATAGTGGTAAATTTGCACATCAGGAAAACTGAACAAACACAAACGAATGCTCTTGTGCTTGCACCTCAAGTTGCTAGAAAAAGAAGAGCAAGTCAAGCCCGAAATCCAAGGAAGGTAGGAAATTATAAAGATTAAAGCAGAAAGTAATGCAATGCAAATGAAAAAAAAAAATACAAACAGAAAAATGAATCAAAGAGTTGTTCTTTGAAAGAATAAATAAAATTGATAAGCTCCTAGCCAAACTTACCAAAAAAAGGAAAGAAAATATTCAAATTCATACAATAAGACATGAGAAATATGAAATCACTATAGACCCTATAGAAATTCAGAAGACCATCAACAGCTACATCCAAAATCTTTACTCTCAGAGGATGGAAAACACAGAGGAAATGGACAGTTTCCTAAATATATTTGAATTGCCAAAGCTGAGTCAATAGCATATACAAACGGTGAGTAACACAATAACTGAAAATGTAATTTAAAAAAAAAACCTACCAACAAAGAAAATCCCAAGTCCTGATACAATCACAATTGAATTCTACAAGAAATGTAGGAGAGGTTTAATTCTAACTTTACACAAGCTCTTCAGTAAAATTGAAAGGGAAGCAATTCTCCAAAACTCATTCCTGGAGCCAAGCATTATTCATATATCAAAACCAGAGAAAGATCCAGCCAAAAAGAAAACTATAGGCCAATTTCTCTAATGAACATACATGCCAAAATCCTCAGTAAAATATTAGCAAACAGAATGCAACAAATCAAGAAGATTATATATAATGATTAAGTGGGTTTCATCCCAGGAATACAGGGATGGTTCAATATACACAAATGCATAAATATAATACACTGCATCAACAGTACCAAAGACAAAAATCACATGAAATCTCAACAGATGCAGAAAACTTTTTTTGACAAAGTCTGACTCTCATTCCTGAGAAAAACCCTATAGAAAATCAGAATTCATGGTCTATATGTCAACCTGAGAGAAGTCATCTATGACAAATCAAGACCCAAAACTTACTAAAAGGACAAAAAGTGAAGGCCTTCAGTTTAAAATCGGGAATAAGATAAGGATCTCCACTGTCACCACTCTTAGTCAATATAATTCTGGAAATATTAGCCAGAGCAATTAGACAAGAGAGAAATAAAATAAATATTGGAAAAAAAGAAGTGAAATTATCATTATTTTCAGAACACGTGATACTCTACATATAGGACTCCAAAAACTCCATCAAGAGATTTATAAATTTAATAACCAAGTTTAGCAGTATAACAGGATGCAACGTAAATATCCCAAAATCAATAGCATCTTTATACACAAAGAATGCTCTGAAAGAGAAAGTAGGGAAACCACACCTTTCACAATAACATCCAAAAAGATGAAATACTTAGGAATCAATCTCAAAAATTAAGTAAAAGATTTATACAGTGAAAATTACAGTGCTCTGAGAAAAGAGATTGAAAAGGATTTCAGAAAATGGAAAGATATTCCATGCTCCTGGATAGGAAGAACCTACATGGTGAAAAAGGCCATACTCCTCAAATTGTTACATATATTCAATAAAATGCTGTTAATATACCTCCTAGATCTAGAAAACAACTTTCTAAGATTCATCTGGAAGCCAAAGATAACAAAAATATCAAAAGCAACAAAGGAAAGGCAGGAGGCACCACAATCCCTGATGTGAAATTATACCATAAAGCTACTGTGATAAAATCAACATGTTATTGACATAAAGACAAACTTGAGGACCAATGGAACAGATTAGAAGATGCAGACACAACTATAAACACACTTAGCCACCATATCTTTGACAAAGGGGCCAAACAATTTCTCTAAAAGAAACATAACCTCTTTAATACATGGTGCTGGAAAAACTGGCTTTTCATGTGTTAAAGGATAAAGTTCAACTCATGCCTATCACCATGAGTTGAAAATTGATCAAAGATTTAAATATTAAAATTGAAACATTAAATCTTCTGGAGAAGAAAATAGGTAAAATCTTAAGGACATGGGGGTAAGTAGAGAGTTCATGAACAAAAAACCAAACTGCACAGGAAATACTTCAAAGAATTAACAAGTGGGATATCATCTTTTTGAAGCTTCTGCACTTAAAAGAAATCACCAAAAAAGTAAAAAGAAAACCACCAAACTGGTAAAAAATCATACCCAATTGCCCCTTTGACAAAGGCCTCTTAACCTAGATCATAGAAAGAATTTTTAAAAATCAGGCTTCTAAAATTCAAAGATCCAATCCAAAAATGGGCATCAGAGGTGAATGCACACTTCTCAGAAGAAGAAATACAAATGACAAATAAATACATGAAAAATGTTCAGTATCATTACTCATTCAAGAAATGCAAATTAAAACAAGACTACAATTCCATCTTACCCAGAAAGAATGGCTATCATCCAGAAGTTAATCAGGAACAAATGCTGGAGCGGCTGTGGAGAAAAAGAAACCCTTCTCCACTGTTCGTAGGATTGCAATCTGGTCCAAGCACTATGGTAATCAGTGTGGAGATTCCTCACAACGCTAGCATTGGAGGTCCCATTCAACCTGGCTATTCTCTTCTTTCATATTTTTCCAGAAGAATTTAAAACATCATACTACAGTGATATATGTGCATTCATGTTTAATGCAGCAGAATTTGTCATAGCTAAATCTTGGAGGCAACCCAAATGCCCGTCAATTGAGGAATGGATAAAGAAGATACGGCCTTTTTACACAATGGAGTATTATTCAGCTATAAAAAGGATACATTTGAGGCTTTTATCAGTAAATGGATGAAGTTAGAGGCCGTACTCTTATGTGAAATAAATCAGATCGGCATGTGTAAACATCATGTCATCTCTTTAGCATAAGAGTCTGAAAGAGTAACTAAAATCTGAAGGGTACAGTAGATACTGTGAAAAGGAAATGAAGTTGTTGAAA
Organism: Tympanoctomys barrerae; assembly: GCA_002564285.1. Classification (NCBI taxonomy): domain Eukaryota; kingdom Metazoa; phylum Chordata; class Mammalia; order Rodentia; family Octodontidae; genus Tympanoctomys; species Tympanoctomys barrerae. Next base: position 5,123 of record NDGN011389053.1, read on the forward strand.
AGGAGGGAACTACTGAGATGAGGAGAAGGACAGGAGAGGGAGTGGGGGAAAGAGATCTATGTATATAAAAAGGATGATTTAGATAATTGTACTGTGGATTTCTGCTGGTCTGTGGAACTGAGAAGTTAATGCTTGTTTTTTATCTTGTCTTTCATTTTTTCCCTTTTTCTTTCCTCTTAATTTCTTATAATTTTTTTTCTTTCTCTCTTCTAAACTTGCACACATATATCTGGATATCTGAACAGTTAATTTGAAGACAACACTAAACAATACAACAAATACTGTCATATTCATATTTTTTGTTAAGCAAAATTCTCTATCATTTGTAATATTTCCTGTTTCAATTTTGTACTTTTTTTTTTTTTTTTTTTTTTTGAGGAACCAGGGATTGAACTCAGACCCTTGCACTTGCCAGGTAAGCGCTTATTCTACTGAGCCATCTCTCTGGCCCTAATATTGTACTTTCTTTAGCAAATAAAAAAAGTTAAAACAGAAGAACAATCTTGAAACATTTATAGCTAAAAGGTTTGCACCTTGAGACCACATTCTTTCTTTCCTTTTTCTTTTTTTTTAATGTATTTGGCACAGCTTCTCATTACGCAGCTCGGACTCCTAGTGATTCTCCTGTTTTCAGCCTCCCCAAGCTGGTCTTACAGGTGCCCTCCATGCCCACTCTCAGCCAGCTTGGCACACCTAAGGGTGTGGCCAGTGCAGCTTATGGTATTGACGATAGAACCTGGTCCCTTTACTGACCTAAACAGGCATTTGGTCTGCTAAGCTAACCCGCCGGCCCAAGACCATACTCTTTTAAGTGAAATAAATCAGACAAACATGTTTAAATATTACATTGTTTATCTCTGTGGATTGAGAAACTGAAACAAGAACCAAATGTAAAATAGATATGGTGAAATAGGAAGAAGTGGTTCAAAAGGAAAGGGGAACTAGGGAGAGGGAAAGGAAGGAAGGGAAAAGAAAAGAGCAAGAAAAAAGTTAAACAGAAGCAATGCTCTGTAAGGAGGGACGAGGGGGTGGAAGGGAGGCTAAAGAGATAACAAAGGAGAACTAAGGGATGTCCTGTACAGGTACAAATTCCCTATTGGGAATGTGATCAATGTGTATATCTAAGGTATACTCATAAACTTAAAAGTTTAAAAATAAGAATTTGTTAACACTAGCAATATGTTAACACTAAACACATTTTGATCAAATAAAACACTGATCCAGACATACAGGCTGCCTTCCCGGGTGCAGTTCAGTGGTGTCTGAGTGAGTCACTGGGCAGTTAAGAAAGCGTCCTATTTACTGTGTGATGTGTTTGTGTTCATTCACTTAAGAACCATTCTGTTTTGTTTAAGGTAAGGTGAATTTAAGTAGCATTCAAAGGAAGGAAGGGCATTTACTAGTAAGGGAAAATGAATGTCACACTTTTTTTTTTTTTTCTGTGAGACAGGGTCTTGCGATGTGTCTCAGGCTGGCCTTGGGCTCCTGATAAGCCTCCCGCCTCAGCCTCCCTGGTTCTGGGAGCTGCTCCATTTTGTGCAGATGTGCTCAGGAATTAGCATTTAACATACGCTGCACGCAAACGTACTGGAAGACGGAGACTTTCACGTCATTGATAAGCACTTCACAACTTTAGTCTCTCGGTTGCCAGAACACACCTGCAAGCCATGATCTGTTTGTACTAACCATGGTGATGCCAAGAACATAGAAAAAGAAAGAGAGCAAAAATAACTGCTATTTTAGTATGCACAGGAATTTCTTACTGAATCATTGCTTCTAGCCTATGCTACCTGCTAGCCTTATCTGAAATCCAAGCCACCTGGCAGGCAGCCCTCTTTCTAAGTCAGGGTCTTTCCAACCCTCTGTTTCTAATATTGAGCTTTCACATTCATGTTTCTGTGCTAGACCTCCTGATTGATTCTCACTGTCTCAACCATAATAAGGGTTGAATGATATTATAGATATAAAAAGATATCTTAGTCCATTTTTGTTGCCATAAGAAAATAACTGATACTGAGTAATTAATAACATATGCGTATTAATTTCTTATCATTCTGGAGACTGAAAAGTCCAAAGTGAAGGTCCTTTGCCTTGTCATCCAATGGCAGAAGACAGTAGGTCAAGAAAGCATATGGCAGGGGCCAGGGAGATGGTTCAGTAGAAAAAGTGCTTGCCTGGCAAGTGCAAGGACCTGAGTTCAATCCCTAGTTCTATCAAAAAGAAAAACAAAAAGAAAAACGAAAGCATAAAGCAGGTGGGGGCCAAATCACTTTGATAACGGACCTACTCTCATGATGGCAAACTCACTCCCAGAACAAATCCATTCCTATGCCAACATATTAGTGACAGTACTCATAAATGTTCATTCATGACAGCAAATCTTTCATGACTAATTATTACCTATAGGTCTCACCTCTAGACACCACTGCACTGAGAATTAAGTTCCCCATACAGAAACTTTAAAAGGCATATTCAGACCAGAGCAGAAGTACTCAGAAAATAATAGCTGAAGCCAGCATGGTTTCCTCTCCTTTGAAACTTAAGCAGAGTCTCACAGACCATGGAATCAGGTGGCCCTGGGGGAAACGAAGGAAGGAGAACTAACTGGCCTGTGGCAAACCTACAGGGACCGACCAGCAGCAAGTGAGGGTTTGTTCAGTAGGTCAGTGAAGATGAAGCCCAAGCACTGTGCATATGTGAATAAAAAGCTATGCAATCCATCTTCGAGAGAGGCCGGGTTGGTTAAAGCACCTGCTTAGGCACATGCAGCTGCCAGGGTTTCATCCCCAGCGTACCTGGCCAGCTTCAGTCACGGGTGCACTGAGATGGCGATTGAGACTGGGCATGGTGGCACACACCTGTAATCCCAGCTCTTGGGAGGCTGAACACAGGCAGATCACAATGAATCCAATCTACACAGTGAGACCCTGTAGACTCTGTGCTAAAATACTAAAATAAATTTTTAAAAAGGCCGGGTTGGAAGGAGAGGACTCAATCAGGATCAAGACGGATGTCAGCCTAGAGCTGCTAGTCTCCATTCTGTGTGCTCCTCTGATATTCACTTTGTCCTAACTTTTAGTATACCATTTTATTAGAATTACCAGAACAGTTTGTAGCCTACTACTGTATCAATTAGTTTGTCTTGTGTACCCTAAAATTCAGTAACTTAAACCATTTATTTAGCTAATGAATTTGGACTGGGAACCAAACTATAGGGATGAACAAGGAGGAAAGGGGGCTAATAAATAAACACAGTGTCTTTACCTTGATACCTGAACTATATCTGCATCCCTAAATTTACTCTAGCAAAGTAATGCATCATATAAAAGTCATGGTTTATACTAACGTACGTCTAAAGCCTTTAGGGTCTAAAATTCTTAAGTAGTTCATAGTACTTTGTATTTTCAATTATGGGTAGGATTCAAAAGAGTAAAGAATGGATGTTTTTCCTCCTGCTCCCTTCTGTGTATGGAGGCATACTGAGGGATTTAAAGAATATGCTTCAGCACAGCTTGGGTACGGACACGAGTAGCAAGGCCAATCACCATTCCCCTTTTCAGTGGGTAATGCTGAAGGGGCCAAGAAGAGTTGAGAGGAAAGACAAATAAGAAAAAGAAAATGCATTTAAAAGTGAATGAATAAATATCTATCCTTTGGCATTGTGCATCAGGTTACAAGAACAGTGAAATGTGTTGTCAACGCCCTCTCCTTAATTTTACTCACTGACTAAGGGTTGTGTATGGTGAGCAGAGAGTGAACGTCAAAGAGCTTGTCGAATGTACGAGAGTCAGAGGTGTTTGAGACCTTGCAGTGATTTGAAAACTTGCCCCGCCCCCACCCCATGAGCACACACTAAAGTTTTTGTCCCCAGCCACTGGCTGTATTATGAGAGAGTCAGGCCCATAGCAGGCAGGGCTGGCTTGAAGTCTTCCACTCATGTGGGATTAGGCTTGGTTCCCAGGCCCTCTTCTTCATCTCTTTGTTCCCTGGGCATCACAGGTAAGTGGCCTCAGGCACCCTTCACTCCTTCTGTGCTCCATCAGCACATGCCCATGTACGATGGGACCAACCCACCATGGAATGAAACTTCCCAGACTCTGTGTGAAAGTAAACCTATCCTTTTTATAAGTTGATTTGTCTCCAGCATTTGTCACAGTAAGAGAAAACTGACTAATCTCTCTCTCTCTCTCTCTCTCTCTCTCTCTCTCTCCCCCACCCCCCTTATCTTCAGGAAACTTCCCTTCTGCTAAAAGAGACACACATTAAAAAAAAAACAAAAACCAGCAGTTGTAAAACAATATGTGCCTGTTCAGATTTCCTGCAAGTACAGCAGATAGATCCAGAAAAGAAATTGAGCACAAGAGTTAGCATAGAGCAGTGGTGTTTAGAGATGAGGTTACCAAAGCAGACGTCACCAGATGTCCTACCCTGAGCATGTTTGGGGCAGTTCTTATAGAGAAATGTATAAAGAGAAGAGCCTCAAGCATTACCTGAGTTGGAGGAAAAAAGCTCCAGACAGGGCAGCAGCATTAACTAATCTCTTGCAGCATGAGAGATTATTGCGTGTGGACCAAAGAAATAAGAGTGACTAAATTATAGCCAATACAGGGAGTATAGGAATGAAATTTTGAAAAAAAAAAATGTTTATTCCACACCTAAGGACTAGACTACACACAGACATAAGGGTTCCAACTTCAGTGATAGACATCATGTGACATTTTCCACCCCTACAAATTATATTCTGTGCCTGATATTTTCACCTCTATTAACAGTGTGATACATCATGGCATAAAGAACAATTGGTGGATAAAATATACTACCTTAGTTATAATATTACCTAAGCAATTCAAATTCAAAGATAATGTTTAATAAGTTTAAATAAATCTTGTCTGTAACATCTATATGTGATTTTTCCCTAAGGAAAGCTACCTTCTATTTTTATCAAATTCATTCCCCCATATACTAAGGGACTAACCTCATTAGAATCCCCAAGGAGTATTCTATCATTCCCACCAAAGAGAGAGGGAAAGAAGAAAACATAAATTTCCAGGGGTGATTCTGCACACCGGTGACAGACACAGCTTCCTAAAGAATGGTTTCCAACCTGTTAATAGTTTTCAATACACAACAGCTGCAATCCATGAAAGAGATAAATATTCATGACACAAAGCATTTATATGTATCAAATGTATATTCATGAACAAATGGCTTTCCCTGCCTTTAATAGTGTTTGCCATGCAGTCAGTGAAGAATGGACCAAGTTCCCCTTGCCTGCTCCCGCCGAGGCCCTGCTGTTACATCTCCTGACCGTCCCTTCTCCAGTGATTACAGACAGGACAGTAGCCATGGGGGAAATGGCTGGAATCAGTCCCCACTCATTTCGGATATTGGAAATCAGCACTGCCCTGCATCAAATATGAACGGCAGATTTTATATGCCTGCTGGCTTATTTCTCAAGAAAAGCTTTTCGTATTCAAGCCTTGTGTAGCCATATGTGGACTGTAATATCCATGGTGGACCCTCCTCTGTCAAATTTGCTTTGTCACAGCAACACCCTCTCCCCAAAGGCTTTACCAAGAATACTGGAAAGGGAATTTGCATACACTGAATAGCGCTCTCAGGTGATCATCAGTATCTGGCTGTCATGCCCTCAATCAGCGGGCTCTGGGCAGCACCGAGGCAAGAGGACGACAGCGAAAAGTGAAGAAAAGTCTTTGGCATTCACTACGGATGGTGGACGGTGTGCACCTTTGAAGATAGTATATTGTTTAATAAAATTGCTGTTTGCTCCATTATTGTTCCAGGAGGGAGACAAGAGTAGAAGCAGGGGAAAAGCACTGCCTCTTACTTAGCAAGAGTAGGGAGTCCGGCGCAGGTCTGTGGGGGTAGAACACAACTCGGTAAAGTTGAAAAAAATAAAGGAAGGAAGGAAGGAAGGAAGGAAGGAAGGAAGGAAGGAAGGAAGGAAGGAAGG
>NDGN011389087.1:0-15283 GCA_002564285.1 Tympanoctomys barrerae
TCTTTGGTTTTAGAGAACATGAACTCATTCAGGCCAGGTTGGGAATTTCATGTCCCTATATCAATATGGTCCAGTCAATTGGAATTTGCAAAATTCTGGAGTACTTTCTCAGTAATGTTGGATAACTTAAGGTAGATTCATAGCTCCTCAATGTACTGAACTGTTTAGTATCAAGACAACAATAATAGTTAAACACTGATGTTTTGTTTGAAAGAGGGAGGAAATAAAACAACAGGAACAAAGACAAAATCAAAGTGCCATAAGACAATAAAAGTGGTATAGAATTTCAAAACAAGAATGAGAAATTAATAATGGTTGTTATATTATATATAGTGTTATCAAATTTCTTGCTCAGACTATCAGATATAGGCATGTAAGATCGAACAAATGGTGAAAATATTAAGTCTTCCTTTCCATAAATATTGAAGTTTTTCTTGTCCTTTTTATTTTTTAAATTTACATAAAAGAGCGGAAAGTTAATAGGTAAGACATTAGAAATGATACACCATTAAAAAACAAAACCAAGATGAAGGGTATCCAATGGCAGTTATGTTGCACATTTCTGTCTTGAATGTAGTTCCTCAGATTAAAGATACTAGTATACAAAATTGGTCAAAATAATACTTTTAAACATTAACTGCTACTTTTAAAAAACTGATAGAAATTAGTAGTACAATCACCTTATATTATATTATATTATATTATGTATATATACTTGTAAGATTTTTCTCCTTTTTTTTCCCTATCTTTTCTCCTTTCCCTCATCTCAATTGTTCATTCCTTATGTTCAATTTCTTTTTCTTTTACTATATCTGTTATACTTTTAAGATTTTATTTATTCCTTCAGGTTATCACATTTAGGAGACAATATGATATTTGCACAGTTGGGTCTGATTTATTTTATTTATCAGACCCTCGTGTGCAAACATTTTATTTTCTCCTTAGCTTGAGAACCTGAAAGAGAAAATAGATGTGAAGGGTACAATAGATACTGGGAAAAGGGAAAGAACTTTTTCAAAAGGCAAGAGTCACTTATTTGAGGAGGAGGACAGGAGAGGGAGTGAGGGAAAGAAATAGATCTATGTATGTAAGCAAAATGGTTTGGACAACTGAACTGTGCATTTCTGCTGGTCTGTGGAAAGAAGCAGATAATGCTTAATTTGTTTGTCTCCTTTTTTGTAACTGCTTATACTTTTTCTCTTACTAATTTCTTATGTGTTTCTTTTTTCCTTTTTCTTCCAATTTTGAATGCATATATCTGTTAAAATGAATAACTGGTTGGAAGACAACACTATGCATTACAATAAAAACTGTAAAATTCATATTACTTTGTTAAGTGAAATTCTGTATCACTTGTAATTTTTTGTTTTAATACTATTTTGTAACCTTTCCAAAAATAAAAAAATTTAAAAGTTAAAAAAATATGATCTCAAATTTATTCTTTTATTTATTCTTATATTTTTATATATTCTTATATAATTCTTATATATTCTTCTTATATAAGAAATAACATATTTCTTATATATATTTCTTATATTTATTCTTCTTATATTTTTATTTATTCTTCTTATAGCTAAAGCCCATTGTGCTAACATTTCACATGCTTGTTGTCCGTTCATTAACTCAGGGGCACTCATGTGGTTTCCAAGATTCTGCTGAGGCAGGTTGTACTATTAAAATGGAAGCACATACGCAGCCGTGGTGTGGTGATCGCAGCTCTCCTGGAAGCTACTCAGAAGGTGAACAGCTGGGTTGAAGGCGGCGCTTAGTGCTAGCTTGTGGAGGAGTCTCCACCCTGAGCTCAGAGATGGTAGCACCGGTCTATACTCCCACCCATAGCGGAGAAGGGTCCTTTCTCCCCGCAGCTTCTCCAATATTGGTTACGCTTAATCTCTTTATGACAGCCATTCTCTAGAGTGAGATGGAATCTCAGTAAACATTGATATTTAGTTTTGTTTCTTAAAGTATTCCATGCTTATCTGAGGCAACAGCTTGACTTTTGCATATTTACAAAAAAATTCTAATTTAAGGAACCAAATAAAAAATTTCTTGAAGTATGAAAAGCAAAATAGACAATATTTTTTATTTTTAATATAAATTTTGAAAGGGGAAATGCTCACCTACATGTGATATGAGATATTCAACATCTATGCTTATAGTAGCCTTAGGAACATAATTGGATGGATGTGTTAGCACGTTTCTGCGTCTCTCACATGTCAAGCTCTAGGGAAAACATTATTGTCTAAACGGTGGCACAAACCGTTTCCACCAGGCTTCATAGCTTAAATGAACCACCACTTGATTGTGTGTCCTAGCGCCACTGGGGAGGGATATGGCTAGGGCTCAGCTGAGCCTCGCTTGCTCTACGGGGCTCACCAGAGTTACCACGGGCTACCTGCCACCGACGGGCCTGGTGACGGACTCTGCAAGTACTTTACTCATATCTAAAATCTCGCTGCTGGTGATTGGCACAACAGATTTATCTGAGACTGCTGAAATACCTGGTGGTAGCCATGCAGCATGGAGGTCAGAGCACAGAAAGGTTTCTTAACGTGGCAGCTCAGTGGCCCTGGGATTCCAAAGCCAGGACAGCTGCAGGCTGTCCTGATCTCCTAGCTGACCTCCTAGGAGAGAAAGCACCTGATCTCCTAGCCGAGAGGGCACAAACGCACTGCCGACACATGTCCCTGATCAAGACTTCTGACAGAGCAAACAAAAAGACGAGGAGTTCCAATAATAGGGACATAAAACATTCTCACAAATTGCAAAGCGGGTCAGATTTAGAGCAGTGAAACTACTGTGAATAATATTTCTAACATTACAGCTGAACAGAACGCATTGCAATGCATTAAAGTACAACAAAAATAAAACTGACGTGGAAGTACTACACAAGAAGTGCGAAAACTACATTGTGAATATTTAAATTTAAGTGCTTATTACAATCAAGGCACAGGACCAACAACCCCCTCCAAATACTGCCCTCACTTGGAACACACTTATCACATCCTTCTTGCCATTTTCCAAGCAGTTCTGAAGTCCTCTTGTCTGAAAGTTTTGATCAATTCTGCTGCAAATGCGGCTGCTTAGTGTAAATCGGTGGAGAGAGGTTCACGAAAACATTCGGATTGTCCTCATCCACCTTATTCATGGAATCTGGTTCCATGGAACTTCCGGTTCTTCCTCAAAGTCAAAGAAATACGAGAGTATGAATGGATACTGGATGTGAAGGCCGACATGACAGTGCTAAGGTGAGTTTCACAACTGCCTTGCAAAGAATTATGGGAGACGTTTGCTGCAAGTCAAGAGGAGTGTTTGAGGGGAATTAATGGCAATCGGTCTTTTACCTAATGTTTAAAAAATTAAACATTAACTCTATGTTTCAATCACACCTTATATTTACTTAAAATTCTGCAATAAACTCAGAAAAAGAAAGTTTTGTCAACTCTTTATTCTTTTTTGAAACCATGAATTAATTTTACAAATATGAAGGCACACTGCTGTGCAGAACTTAAAATTTTGATAGCATGCATATACCTGAAAAGCAGAATGCCTACCTAGATTTTTCTAAGTAGAAATCTACAAAAGCTACACCTTCAAGAAGAAGCTTGTCTGTTCCCCAGCTTGCTCCCCACACCGGCCTTTGGAAAGGAGGCAGCAGTTGGCCCCACAGGGCAAAATCTGTGTCATGAACTAGTGATGAATAGGAAGTTGAGGGGACATGTAGAGAAGACACAGACTGAATACTTGAGTTTTCCACTCCCAGCAAGTTAATAACACTCATTCAAGTACCTATGATATCTTAACTGGAAATACAATATTAATAGTCAGAAAGCATGCAGTGGACACACAGGTTCACAAACCAAAAGAAAGCAATGTGTTGTGGGGACCGACACGTGCGCCTGACTGTGCTCACTGTGGGTGACGTTTCAGGAGCATCGTTCAATGCCTCTGAAGCATCCTTTGTAAATACAGGATGTAGACGGCATTCATGCCTGTCTCGAGCTCTATTTAGTTCATTTTTATATCTTAGTGTTGTATTCATTTTCTGCATTTTTATATTTACAAATAATTTTATGTCTAAAACTTACTGTTAAACTGTGAACTGACAGAAAATATCACTATGATAATTCACTCATCACAGTAAGGAGCTATAAGTCAGAGAAAATGGACCCTTAACAAGCTGAAATATGAATCGTGGTACATGAGGAGATGATTTTTACATTCACAGGTATAACATATCATTACCAAATATATGATACACACTGTATTAATGATTTATATGTTATTTGGTATGAGAAAGGATGCTTTAATAATTTATCTCCTTTCCATTTCTGGCTATTTTAAAACCATATTTCCTTCTCAAACTCAACATTTATGGAGAGGTTCCTACTAGGATGGAATATGGAAGAGAAATCGTGAGCCCCGCTGTGCTGCGTGTGTATCCCTCATACACACTGTGTGCTTCGAGCTCTGATGACTGCTTGCATAGTTTATTCTTTTATAATTGAGATACAAAACTAAATTTTAAAGTAGGAAACAGCTTCTACTTATTAACTTCTTGCTCTGCTAGTCCTTATTCTATTCTCAGTATACTTGCTTTGGCTAGTGTGACTGTGTCCTCACAGCGTAGGGCCTGCCATGGTGACTTGCACCTTGTCCCCCTACAAAGATAAGCATGTGCTGTCTGGGCGGACTTCCTTGTCCTTAATTGGCTCCAAATTCCAATATTTCGTGAAACCCAGATATGTCAGTCAAAGTAGAACCACAGCAACAGTGAAACCCAATAAGCACAATGACTTAAAACACTACGTGTTTACTTTTTGTACACTTCTTATATTGAAGTATTTAGCAGTCGAATTCTGCTTCCTGGGATCACTTCATAATGTAGGCTACTACCAGTCTTAGGATTCTCTAGAGCTCAAACAGCTGGAGTACTTCATTTGCTTTCAGAAGGTATGAGGAGAAAGACAGGATAGAGTCTGCTGATGTGTAACTGCCCCCTAAAGATCCAGGTCTGAAATACAGGATATTGTTTTATTTGATAATCAATGGCCAGATACAAGCCACACAGACCACCCAGCTGCAAGGTTTGTTGGAAACTTGGATACAAATTGATGAGAAAAATAAGAGGTAGAGTGTGATGAATATACACTGTCGTTTCTGACACACTACAGTATCAACATATGGGATAGACTTTAAGAAATATTTACTCTTTTAATAGATGACCAAATCTATGGGGAAAAAGTACATATTAGAAATACAGTAGCAATTTTTGGGGAATTTTAAATTGATTTCTGACAAACTCAGTTCTTAATTTTAAAGACAAATTAGTGTTTTAGATTTAATATAATAAAGTATTTCCTGATTAAAAATTAGGACACTACCACAAAAAATATGTTTAAATCATTTATTTACTTATTTATTTATTTTGCTCAGGGTCTCACTACAGAGCTGGGACTCATACTGATCCTCCTGTCTCAGCCTCCACAGTGCTGGGATTACAGGCGGGAGCCATGATGCCCAGGGTCAGTGGCAGGCAGTGTGCCCAGGGTCGTGCTGCCAGCACAACACGTGGTACCGGGGCTCCAACCCGGGTCCTTGTGCTTTACAGGAAGGTGCTTAGACCTCTGAGCTACCTCCCCAGCCCTTCCAGAGAAAAGAGTGTATACATTTTATTGTTGGTAAAATGTGGTGGAAAGGTTCTCCCTCAATCTGCTGCTAATATTAGACATCAAAGCTGTGATTAAGGATAAGGAAGCTTGAACCAAATTAATGAATACACACACTGACGTCAGCTTCAATTCACCAGAATAATTACCTCACATTAACATATCACGAAGCCACTAATCAACAGTCTAAAGTCTCAGGCTATTGACTACTTCCACAAACATAGTTTTGAAAAATTTTTTTATTACACAGCCTTCTGCACAATTTCTGCCCATATTATTCCATGCTTAATTGAATAGAACTTCATAAACTCTTACGAAATGTGTTTTCTTAATGTTAATTTTATCCTTATGTCAATGACACTAAAACAGCACTCTGATAGTAATACGGGCAGGGGCAGCCCCAGGCTGTGAGCTCTGACACAACAGCAGACTCAGTCAGCAGCGGAGGACCGAACAGGACAACATTTGTGTCTCTCCTGACGCACATAGAGGGCTGTAGTGCTGTATGATGAAGAATATACGACACGCACGGTGCCACCTTCCTTATTTGCACATTTATAAGAATGACTTATTTTTCCCATATTCCTGGCTCCTTTCATCATTATGGTCCTAGAAATGGTTTTAGAGATCCAAATACTATTTGCACCATAATTTAGGCAAATTTTCTCTCACACAGTGTACTCTCACATGATATAAATCTTGGCTTTATGACATCACCTAATTCACATTTTAAATATATTTAAAACACGGTGATTTAATTTATCTCCACATATTTTGTCTGGAATTGTTTTGCTTCTCCCATAAATTGTGCTGCCTATCTAGATTGAAAACCCAAGAAAGTAATGCAAGAAAACAGGGACTTTAATCCTATAAATTAAAGTTAAACAATCAATTTGTTTATTATTTTTGAAGTCTTAAAATGTGATGATAGTTAAATAATTTTAAATAGGAGCAAAACATAGGTGAATTTCTTAGCCATCTTAAAGGTCTGGAATAAAGGTCTTCTGTGAGCATAAACCCAGGATTTGGACTTCATGCAGGACTCATTTGTTATGCAATCGTGCTTTAACCCCGCTATAGTTTCCTTACACACAAAATGAGGACGTGAATGATGTCACCTCACAAATCTGTTTTGAGGGACTGAAGAGAAGGCTCAGTAGAATAAGCGCTTGCCTGGCAAGTGCAAGGGTCTGAGTTCAATCCCCGGTTCCACTGAAAACAAAAACAAAAAAAAAAAATGCCTGAGACAAGTCACCCAGGAAAATGACAGACTTGATTCTGCTAAGTTTCACAGTGTCAGCACACGGCCAGTTGGCCCTCCTGGGCCTGCAGAAGCCCAGTACTTCGTGATATGGCAGGAGTGCCCTCCCACTAATCTCATGCACATATCTGAAAGGGCAGGAAAACCAGGGGCTGGGCCTTGCCTTGCTTACTTTTCTTGCATTGAGAGAAAATACCTGTTACCTACTAAAGGAAGAAATGTTGACTTTGCTCACAGTTACAGAGGCTCCAGAATGGAGTCAGTGGACACCAAAGCAGGGCATCCTAGAAGATGGCCACAGAGAGGAGAAGCTGCCAAACTCATGGCAGTCACAGCAGAGGATACTAAAGATGCCACCTGGAAAAGCTGAAGAGGCGGCTAGGAGCTGCGCAAGGGGAAGCCTGCTGGGTTTTGCCTACACCTTCTAACAGCAATCAGCTGTAATGCCCCCATAATCCAATGACATCCAAAGGTCCTGTGTAGGATTGCATGGGGTTTTAGTGGGATATCTTTACATATACAATGACTTTTGACCCATGACACCCCAAAGACTCAGGCTTTGGTTTTCATACAAATGACTTACACCATATTTAAGAGTGCCGAAGTCTTAATGGTCCCAGCATTGCTATAAAGTCTAAGTCAAAAGACTTTCCTGAGACTTGAGTCAGACTCTTAGTAATGAGACCCCGTAAAAATCAAAAAAGAGTTGAACACTACCAAACTAAAATGGCACAGAGGAGATAATGCCCATTTCAAGAGGGAGAAACAGACAGATAGATAGAAGTGGGACTAAAGCCAAATTGAAACACAAAGGAGCAAATGCTAAGTCCTGTAGCTCCATGCCTGCGTGCAAGGCAAGTGCTGGTGACATGCAGACACCCCAGGGTCTGGTGGGCCCCCCGACATCACTGGTGGTCATAGGCCTCATGGGTTCTTTCTTGGACTGGCTGTGGTCATGCCTTAAGACTTTTCCCAGATATTCCATATTCCTTGCTCCTCTGACTTCTGGGATCTCAGTTAGTTTGTGCTTCACTCTCACAGCCTAACATATTGACCTCTCAAGGGTACACTGTCTGACCTCTTTTGAAATCTGAGTGAAAGCTTCCCTGGCCCCAGAACTCTGGTGTTATACAAACCCATAAAACTTAAATGATGCCAAGATCTGCTGCCAAGTAAAGCTATAGCCATGCCTCCCTGAATCATGGCTCTGTGTTCCTGGTTAGCTGAATACTGTAAACTTGGAAAACCAGTTGCTCAGTAGATAATTCTCTAGGACGTACTTTTTGAGTAGAGTGCCTGGGGATCTCTTTCCAAATCAAAGGTTTTATTTCTACAACTTTGACTCTTGGAAGGGTAGTGTCTTGCTGGTTCCTGGGATACCTTAAAGGCATCCTTCTTATTATCCTAATCCAATTTACTTTCTCTCTCTATCTCTGTATCTCTGTCTGTCTGTCTGTATGTTCATTTCTCTCTTTCTCTCTCTGAAATTTTTGAAGCTAAGGAATGAATCCAGGCCTCCTGCTTGCTAGACAAGTGTTCTATCACTCAGATAAATTCTCAGAATTGGTAATCTTTTAGCAACCCAGGTGTCTTCCATTCCAAATTTACGTGTCCCAAATTAATAGAAGCTTCCTTTCTGGTCACCAGCAAATTTTTTAAGTTGTTTAACTTGGCTTTTTGCTCTTGCTTCTCAAAATACATCTTTCTAAAAGCAGGATGCCACACTTATGCTATAATGTAAATATTTGGTTGTGTTAAAATTTCTTCCTCTAGATTAATTCAGCACCTATAATCCATCCCCAGAACGTCTCCAGACATGACCATAAGTAGATACATTTTTGCCAGAGGATAAGGATCATGGCCTGGAACCCAAATGTCAATAAAGCCCTTGTTCCCACCTGAAATCTCTTGAGCCACATCTTTATAGTTTTCTGAGTTTTGAAAAGAATTTGCACCGTGACTTGCTCACCGCATTCAGCACTTCTCTAAGCTGGTGTCTCCAGAGTTTCCTGTTCTCCCACTAAAAGCCAGCTCCAAAGGCTCCTGCCCTACGTGCTCAGGTATGACACAGCACCCACTTCAGGTCTCTGATACAAAAATCTGTCTTAGTCGACTCTCCTTATCACTTGGACAAAATGTCCCCAGTGACCCGCCCTGCTGGCTGTCATGCCCCAGACCAGTCACTAAACAACTAATCTAAAGATAACATTAAGTAACACAACAATTGTTGGCGAATTTCTATTATTTTGTTTAGAAAAATCCTGTACTGTTTATCAGATTTTCTTTCTTTTTCTTCTTTCTTTCTTTTGTTTTTGTTTTTGTTTTTACCATTTTGTATTCTCTTTAAACAAAACAGAATAAAACAAAGAGGGACATAAATATAAATCATAACAGGTCTCCCTATTCCCTTCAAGACATGTCATCCATGTCTTAAGAGCTCCTACTACACCCTTCTCTTTAAATTTTTCAGCACCTTTCAATAGCAGCAGCCTGAGAACCAATGCTTTAGCACACGGAATGCTAGTAGACAGCCAAGAGCTGAACTATAGCATGGTTTTTAAAAATATATGTATAAGTTTATATATAAAAACAAAACTTATCTGTTTCACCTATATTATATTAGGCATACTTCAGTTTCAGTTTTTTAAGTAGATCTGACATTTTATTTAAGTCTTTATTAATCAAACCTTAAAATCCTGTAAGAATCATGTAAAAGAGGACAGAGCTTACCAATGACCTTAGTTAAGCGCACGCGCGCGCGCACACACACACACACACACACACACCCCACTGACTATTCTTACATGTCTGGTTGAGAATGGAAATGTCCGGGTCAGCATAATTCATGACAGGTTATATTCTGGTTTTGAGTAATATTCAGTGATTTGGAAAAAATCATAAGATGTGAGGTTGAAGGCCAAGTACTCTCAATACTTATGAAGTCAGTAAATTTCATCACTAATCATCTCCCTTGAGCACGTTTATATATTGTCATGAAATGCTCCCTGATTGAAAAATAAAGTATATATAAACACACATGCCACAATACACTTCTGAGCTACTCCAAATATAACTTTGCTATAAGAAACTCAGTATATATATGTGTGTGTGTGTGTGTGTGTGTGTGTGTTATGCATTTTGAGGAATGTATTTTGTTCCATATATTCACATACATATAACAATCAGTATATAAGCCAAAAATCAGAAATAACAGTATTCTTTAAAGTGCACTTTTCTTAGTTCGGTAGTCTGAGTTATCTCATAATGAATTTCATGTTCGGTCCCCAGTCCTTTGTCTCTGTATCCCTAAAAAGAAGCCCTAAAGTCCATGGCTCAGAAATCGTGAAATGTCACATCCATATTCTCAGTGTTGTGGTGGAAACAAAGAGCAATTAGGCAAATTCTCAATGATTAAATACATTCTGAACCAGCAGAAACACCATTTAGGAACTTGTTATGAAAGTAAATTTTCTCACCCCTCTCTAGATTTACTCAGTCTGAATGTTAAGGGAAGGACAGTACCACTGTGTTTTGCAGTAAGCCCTTCAAGTGACAACGATTCACAGCACAGTCTGAGAACCACAGCTGTACGATGTACAGCTGAAAATACAGTTTACTTTTCCTCACGTAGTGCTGGCTAAGACTTAGTCACATGACACACTTACTTGAGAAAAGGGTAGCAAAGATATTTGGTATTTTAAATAATCACATTCCCAGTTTTTTTGTTAGAACAAAGAAAGTATGAATAATGTTAAATATTATCAGATGGTGCCACGTAATTTTGAAAAAAGAAAGCATGACGTTGTAGTGGTGTTTCTTTAAAAATTCTACCTTGGTCAATGAAATATTTTGATTAAAAAGAAAGGAAATTCTACTTTTCTGGATGTTTATTGGTTTTCATGCCAGTATTTTTCTCTTACTCAATCTTTACACAGCTGTTAGATCTTACACTAATCATAGGAAACGTGCATCCTTTTGTTCTCATTTTAAAGCAGGAAAACTGAGGATTTTCACTTAAAGATATCTTACAATGTCATCTACACTAGTAGGAGGAGTCAGATCTAGCATCAAGATCCTTTACTTAAAGTCCTCAACACTTTTAATTATATCATATTTGTTCATTAAGGGTTAAATATATTTTTTAGTATCTCAATATGATCGATTTCCTCTTTTCTTTTCCTGTCCATCAAAATTTTATTTTCCTGAAGTTTCTCCATGGTAAGTTGAAGTCATTAGAAAAGTAAGAACAAAATAATACTTTATATGTATCCAGACAAGAGCATGGCAATTATACTAATCAGAGTGAGACATACTTGAAATTTTCTTCCATTTTTTGTATATTATACAATTTTTGAAATTTCAAGGAAATAACAAGATTTTAATAACTGAGAAATGTTAAAAACTTATCATAAATAGCTGCCCAAAACTAATATTTCCAAACTGTGATTTGAAGTTCAATTAATGTGACAATGTAACCTTTAAGAGACGACAATTGTCATTAAACCATCACTTATTTGTTCTTCCAGTTAAAAAATGAGAAAACAGTTGTTATGACAGGAACCATGAGAACTCAAAGTCATTAAAAGTTGTTACTTACTTTTCATATTATGAAGAGAGTAATGAATTCTATTAAAATCACAATTTTTAATATTTAGAAATATCTTTTGCCTGCTTTCTAGTAACAGAAACGACCTGATAGTTTGCTCTGGAATTTCAGAATTTTTAAATAAACACAAACATTGTTATGTTGTATCTAAATGCGAAAGCAAACAAGCACAGTCATTCTAACACATATCAGCAGTTAGCATAATTTTAGAATGTCAGGGTTTGAACCCAGGGCATGTGTTCTACCGCTGTGCTGTATCCCAGCCCTGAAGCACATATTTTAAAAGACAGGATAAAAGGAACTGTTTAAAGATCAAATCAGCTTGATGCTACCAGCTCAGTATGGAGTCTTTATACTGAGACTGGCATAGATTTTTCTGATAACACAAAATTGCATGGCCTGGAGAGAGATCTGACCAGAATTTGAGCATGCCAAGAGGCTATCCCTTTGGTTTTATGAATGCCAAGCCTGAAGTTGAGTTTTTGCTCAAGAAGAACAATATTAGTTTTCAGAAAGGTGGCTGACAAAGCCCCTAGTAATAAACAGGAAATATTTGCATTACAACTCACGTAGGAAAATACGCTTTTTAAACAAATGTTAATTTTTTGAATGACATTTTATTGATCAAGATGAACAGGATAGAAATATTCCATCACCCTAAAAAGAGTAAGAAAAAATAATTATTACAAATATGTGGACAAAACATCAGATGACGATAGCATTGTGTGCTAGTAACTGAGAACTCACATGGTACTAGGTCCTCAGATGACGGCTGGGATTCAGTTAATGTTCACTGCCTGTCTTTTAAGGGCATTACTTTCTTTATTTCTCTTTTCTTTTCTTTTCTTTTTTCTTTCTTTCTTTTGTTGGTGGTGGAACTGGGGATTGAACTCCGGCCCTTGTGCTTGCCAGGCAAGTGCTTATTCTACTGAGCCATCTCCCCGGCCCCTATTACTTTCTTTATAAGTCAGGAAAAAGAATTAGAGGGATTCACTTCTTGAAGTCATAATTTAAAGTGGCCTGGTAAAATGGCTAGATGGCCTTCAGAACTTGGAATTCTTTCTAAAATGCAGAGTTGTAGCTGGGACATACCTATACAAAGATTGTATTTTTCGTCCCCCATTTTCATTCAGATAGTGCTGCTATTAACTGGTTATTGCCAGCTGATAACTGTAACTGTGTCACTTCCAGGTTGTACACTCCTGGAGCTCTGGGGCTTCTCCATACTCTGTAACAGCACACACCAACTGGGTCAGGAAGACACTGAGGTCCCACAGCAACCCGGAGCTTTGAAATGGTAGAAGCCTAGATGCCTGAGCCATTCTATGTAGAATAACTGCTTTGTATTTCTACTGGTTAGACCATGGATAGATGTGAGGATTTGTCGTTGTTTGTTATTGTGTCATCCTAATCCAGCCAACAGGTAAAACAGGAAATAGGCATGTTTGCCTGATTTGGGGACCTGCACATCTTTGGCTGATGTGGCTGCAGTGGCCAGGGCAGACTGGCTCGTTGTTTTAATATGGCTTCTTCAATTAGATAGACACACTTTATACTGAAAGGGGCAGTCATAATAATACACACACACACACACACACACACACGAATGTCAGTAACTCATGAGGTGATAACTATAAGAAAATAATAATGCTGAATAAACTGAGTCAGCTGATTTTACAGATAAACATTTGTTTTCCTAGTTTGGTGAAAAATAATAAAAATAGGGATATTTTTCAAAATATACATTCAAAGAGGGATTCAATCGCATTATTTTCTGCGCATGCCTAGGCTGACATCCTCGACACTTTAGAGAAACTGTGAACTGGAAGTTAGATGGTGCTATTCATGTATGGGTTGAAGTTAAACTATGATCTCCACTTGAGTACTGTTCTATAATGATATTGCTTACATATGCCTGTTAAATTGCCTGAAGACCAATGGGTTGTGATATCAAAGTTAGGATTTTTGGAGAAAAGGTTCTATGCATCTATTAATTTGATTTTAATTTTTTATTTTAGGTAAGACATTAGAAATGATATAGAATTTCAAAAACAAAACAAAGCAAAACAAAACAACCCAAGATGAAAAAAATTCACCAATGGTTGATATATTGCACATTGTTGACTTCAAAATCATTGCTCAGACTACCAGATATAAGCACATAAAATTGGTCAAAAAATTTGAAAAACAAATTGAAGTGTTAATTGCTTCCTTCAATAAAGCAAAAGAAATTAGTACTACAATCATCTTAGCTATCCTGCGTATATGCATGCATGATATTTTTCTCCTACCTTTCTCTTCTTCTTTCCCTCATCCCCATTGTCCTTTCTTCTGAGCAGATTTTTTTTATTGTACTATATCAATTGTATCTTTCAGATTTTATTTATTCTTTCAGGTTCTTACTCTAGGGAGACAATATGATGTTTACATAAGTATATGTTATTTATTTTATTTATAAGTATAATTTCTAGTTGCCTCTATGTACATATAAAAGCCTCAATTTTATCTTTCTAATAGCAGAATAATAAATCATTGTAGAAAATATCACACCTTTTTATCCATCTTTTTATCCATTCCTCAGTAGATGAGCATGGGGATTGTTTCCAAAATATAGTATAAAAATTATGCTGCTACATCATTGCACATACATCATTGTGGTATGATGTTTTCAATTCTTCTGGAAAAATACCTAGCGGGGGAAGAGCTGGGTCAACTGAGACCTCTAATCCTAGGTTTTTGAAGAATCTCCAAACTGATTTACACAGAGGTTATACTGGTCTGCACTCCCACCAACAGTGAAAAGGGCTCCCTTTCTCTTTTCCAGCATTTGTTACTAGATGATATTTTGAGGCTACCCATGCTTTCTGGGTGGGATCTCAGAGTTGTTTTAATTTCAGTTTCTAGAATGAGCAGTGCTGTTGAACATTTTTCATATATTTATTTGCCATTTCTTTGTCTGAGAAGTGTGTATTTAACTCAGATGCCCATTTTTTGATTGGGTCCTTGAATTTGGGGGGCCTACTTACTTTCAATTCTTTATGTAGTCTACATAGAAGTACTTTATCTGAGAGATTACTGGCTAAATTTTTTTCAAAATGTGTGTGTTTTCTTTTCACTCCATTGGAGATTTTCTTTCTTTTCTTTTTTTTTTTTTAAGAACCAGGGATTGAACTTAGGCCCTTATGCTTGCTAGGGAACCACTTAATCCACTGAGCCATCTCCCTGGCCCCAGAGATTTTCTTGATGTGCAAAAGATTTTCAATATAAAGAGACCCAGCTTGTTGATTCTTGAGGCATTTCCTGTGCAGTATGGTTTTTGTTCATGAACTCTCTGCCTATCGTATGTCTTTAAGATTTCTGCCTACTGTTTCTCTGAGATCTATCCCCAGCCTTGTTGCCTTCTGTTCCAAATTCATTTGAGTATGGTATGTGATTTGTGGATTTAGAGATATGTACTTTACAGAGGATTGGCAAAGTTAATGGTGAACAGGTATATAACTGTTGGTGTCTTGAGTCAGTAGTTCACTTAAATAGTACTGGACACTTAGGCAAATTATTATTGTTCTTTTCTTTTTTCTATTTATTTTCTAGAGGAAACAATTTTTTTAGTATCTATGAAATTTCCCCAATTCATGGGTTTGCTTTTTTATGCTGTTGGTGATTTCTTCTGGCATACAGAAAGTTTTCAAAAAGATGAGATGAGATCCCAGTTGTTTCAAGTATGTCCAGGGCAGTTTGGTTTTTGTT
>NDGN011389092.1:0-11348 GCA_002564285.1 Tympanoctomys barrerae
AAAGAAAGAAAGAAAGAAAGAAAGAAAGAAAGAAAGAAAGAAAGAAAGAATACTGTAATTTAATGGGTCATGATACCAAATTGTAAACTTCCTTAAATATTTATTGCTGAAAATTTCACAGTAGCCAATATTCCAATTTTGCTTATTAAATGATGAAATCAGGTCAAGGACAGATGATCATGAAGTTATTCAGGCTTAGTGAATATGAGCCACCAAACTAAACCAAATATCTTCACAAGCAAAGAGCATAATTGTTGATAAATCTAAACTCAGCCTTAACAAACTGTGCAAATAGCATATAGTTACTAAATTTCTGTTGGCAAATGAAGTTTTTTTTTTTCTTTTTATAAAATTACTTCTAAAATATCAATGTATGCAAGAATCTCATGAGGACTTTGCTAAAGGTGAATGCTATGGAACCCAGCCCCTAATACTGATTCCAGGCAGACAAAGAAGAACCTGAGAACCTGGACTGTTAGTGAGTCTCTCCCATTGCTTCACATGGATGGTAGGTGGTCAGACACTCCAGAAATATTGCCAGAAAGGATAAAATGTGCTTGGACCATCAAAAGGCATTCTATTTTTCACTTAACTTTTTAATTTTTAATTGGTATTAAATACCATTTGTGTGGTGCAATGGATTCTCAGCTCATGTTTATAATGTGCAATGTTTGCATCAGGGTTACTAGGGCATCCTTCACCTCCAAAATTTTACCATTTGGGAGTAAGGAATATTCATAATGTGAAAAGCTATTTTGAACCATTCCATTAACTGCTGCAAAGCAGTTACACAGCTGTGCTAAGGAACATCAGACATTATCCTTCCTAGGCAACAGCACCGCTGTACCCTCTAGTCAAACTAGTCAAACTATTCCCTCCACCCCCCTAGAATGTATTTTAATTTGACTTTGAAACAGGCTATATTATGTCATCGACTTTTAATTGTAAGCTTTAGAACTGATACACTGTCCTAAGTAAACACCCACTCTCTTATGGGGAGTCATTTTGTCAGCATGGGTGGGAAAAACGCACACGTAACTTTTTGTTGTTGTTGTTTTGTTTGTCTGTTTTTGTTTTGGGCAATTCTGTAACTTTATTTCCAAATTAGTTCTCATCCACATTCACTGTCTAGAGATTTTTTAACGTGGTAACAGGTACCTAGGTTACCAAGGTATACAGCTTGTTTGTTGAATCTTCATCCTCATTCCATTTCCTGGACAACCATACCCGGATACGATATGGAACATTCCTTATTCCTTTGGCCCAGACAGCTTTGTTGAGCCTGATTTCAATGCGCACATCTGGAGTCCCCATTTCCTTCATGGCAAACTTCCGGTTCTCCCTAAGTGCCCGAGGGGTGCACTTCTTGAAGCCCACTCCCTGGATGCGCTTGTGAATGTTGATTGTGTACTCTGGGGTCACCACTTCATTGATAGCAGAATGGCCCTTCTTCTCGCCACGCTTCTTTGCGGGAGCCATTCTGCCGGGCCCAAGTTGGAAAAAAAAAAAAAGCCACATAACTGTTTAGTTGGGAATATTATGCTCTTCTTTAAAAGCAATAGGTGTGCTGGAGGATAAAACAAAAATTCCATTTGGCCTAGTAACGAACTTTGATAATTGTTAGTTGTTATATTTCAAACTGAATTAGGTACTATAAGAAATGCTAACAAGAGCCAATAAACTGATGGGATCAGAGAAGGACAGTTCTAGAAGCCTTGATTGAATTAGAAAATTGCAGTCGGGGTTTACGCTGAAAGATAAATTGCATTTCTAGACTGTTTTATTTTTTTTCAGCTTTTAATTGCTTTTACTTTGATTTCAGGAGGGAAAAGAGCCACATAAAAAGAAAACCAGACACACAGTATCTCAAAAACTACTGGGCAAAATCTAGGACACCCCTCAGTTTGCTGGGTGAGCCTGCAACTGTATTATGCCTGTTTTATGTACTGTACAACATAATGAAAAAAAGTTTTAAAAACATATTGGGAAGTTGAACTCTGGGGACAATCACAGAAATAAAGCCATAAAAAATGGTTTTAAATAATTTACATATGTGTAAGTTTTTGCAACAAGCATTTAAATACTATCTCAAATAGAGTCCAACTGCAGAGATGATAAAAAGAGTACACTGACAATACAGGACAAATCAATCCATTTGATATTCTGTGTCTTGTATTTAAGAGTAAAGGCCTCAGAATCATTTCTACTCTTAGTTAGGTACAATATCAAGAAGCTTTCTATCATTTTGCCTTTTAGGATAGTATTCTATACTAAAAAATATAGTAATGACTCATAAATTAGCCTCAAATGCTACACTTACAAGGCTGGCAAAATAGCTCAGCAGACTAAAGCACCTGCTTAGACAAGCTTAGGTAAAGCACAGAGAATGAAGGGCAATCCCTGACACCACATGCAGTACCAGCCCTGCCACTAAATTTGGACATAGTGGTGCATGCCAGTAATCCCAGCGTTAGGGAAGCTGAAAGCAGGAGGATCACAAGTCCGAGCTTCGTAGCGAGGCCCTGCAACAACCAAGTACATTTTTTAAAAAACTACGTTTGCAATCATAGACTCAAAATAGAAAGATGTGATAGCCATACATGCCCAGGGTTCTATATCACTTGCATGTTCTAAAAGGATATTTGTGAAAGTTAAATGAGTTAACATTTTTAAAGAACTAGGAATTACAACTGATTTTTTATTACCATTGCTAACATTACTTTTGTTTGTGTAATAAGAACTTTAATCTTCATATGGCTGGGTAGCTAAGCTCACTTTCAGGTTGAAGAATTTACTAAATATCTGACTTTAGGTAAGTCACTGTCTTTAATTCTCAGTTGCATCCTTGATAAATTCAAAATATTCACTCTCTGGAGTCATGGCAGAGTTTAAAGTGCAGTATTACAAAACTCTTAGCTCTTTGCCTATACCTGGAAGTGCTCAATAAAAGTCATTATTCTTGTTGGGTTTGTGATTGTAAAAGAGATATTGTAATTTCATTTATAAAAGAAAATCAAGCATCCAAGATGTGGGATAACTTGCCCAAATTCCTACAATATCAATGGAATTAATTTTTGTTAAATACAGGTACATCAGAAGGCAAGGTTCACCTGCTTTATTGGGCTGGCTCTCATCAATATCAATTATAGCCTAAAGATATGCATTCGGATGTCCCCATTGTCTTGAAGGGAAGAAAGCAACAGATAATTATTTGTAAATTGGTTCCAATCAATAGGGCCAAGCTAGCAAAGTCAACAGAGTGATGAGGTATGATTGCTAAGATTGTAAGAAACGTCTTCCTCAACCTCAAAGTCAAAATCCAACCTTTACTAGTACAGTGTAGGCTGACCCATCACAATAACTCTTCCCCCTGTTCCTATAAAAATATAAACACTTTATATGAGTAATTTTACTTTGGTGTGGACTTTTTGTCCTTTTATTTATTTATTATTGTGATCCTCCTGTCTCAGTCTCCCAGCGCTGTGATTACAGGCATGCACCAGCAATTTTGGTTTAGGTGATCGGCACTGCATGCCCTGAGTTCAAGGACTGGGACTACATGCGGTACCAGAGATCAAACCCGGGTCCCTGCACTTACCAGGCAGATGCCTAGACCACTGAGCAATCTCCCCAGCCCTGTAATGGACTTATCTTCTTCTATTTTGGTTTGTTTGTCATTAATCTTTTTGTTTTTTGAAAGCAAGTTTTGAGTAGTACGCTTCAGAAAAAATAAAGAGAGGCTAATAAGAGTAATGGACTCTGCCCAAACTCTTTAATATCATTGATTAGTTTCACATAACCTACCTCCAGGTTTTTGAACATTCCTCTCTTACATAGTGGACCACATTGTTGGCTTTTGAGTACTGCAAACTGCTCATTGCTGTGAGTTCTCATCCACCCAAAGGAGGGAGAGTGTGTCTGCTTCACTCATGGGAAGCTGGCCACGTGTACAACTGACCATTTCTACCTCTTCTATCATTTTTGTTTTCCCTCCATCATGAAAATGATGTGTCCCAATTGGGAACTAGTCTTCCAGCCTTCATCCTAAAGGGAAACCTGGGCAGCAGTGCCAAAGCTCACAACTCAGTAGCGTGTCACCTGAAACAAGACTGAGCATGATTTAACAATCCACAGAGACGGTGCTGCAAGTGCACTGCTGTGGTGAAAGCTAATTCCACACTCAATTCGTGCTGAGCCACATTGTTACTCTCTAATTATGTCAGATGTCCCCTCTTCTCAGCATATGTACTCCTCCTCCTCCCTTTGCCTTGCATCACACTTGTTCTTGTTAATTTCAATTGTGTAACTCTCACCCAGCCTTGTGCAGCTCCACACCCTCTGATATGCTTCCAGAGCAACTGGCCTTTTCTCTCTTTACACCCACCCTGACACACTGCAAATGCCTTTTGACTGGTCTGTGTCCCTCCTGAGGCTCCAGAAGGGAAGAGACAATGTCTGTTGTGTCTCTCGTATCCCCATACTGTCAAGTCTAGTGGCTGGTTCATAATAGACTCATGGTACAAGGTGCTCAGTGAACAAATGAGTGAATGAACAAGCAGAAAAAATATGAGAGTCAATTTGGTGAGATGCTTAGAACACAGTCGGTACATTCTCTGAGGCTTTTGAGCTCAACTTTTGGCTTTTCCTACTAGGACTATGTAACTTGTGAAACAACTGAATGAAAATGTGAGGCCTCTTGTTCAAACTTGAAAGAATCTGATGAAGAATCGCAGTACAGCGGCAACACAACCATAAATCATGTACTAAGCCCTCTGAAACTACCACCCTGTGTGGCTGCAGGGCCTGACTGCCTATACAGTCAGCCTTCCTCTGTGGAACTTGGGCAGATTAGCTAAATTTCTCTTTTATATGTGCAAAATGATATTCAAACAAAATTATCAGGAGAATTAAACGAGTTAATGTCTAAAACCCTTAAAAGAGTGAACACTACACAAGCACTGTTGTTACACAGAGGAGAAATTATGCAATTGAAAGAGCAAGCTTTATTTATTTTAAGCTCTCCTGAGGCTTCCTATAAACTACAGGGGATTTTCCAAGCTGACTAATCTAGATCACTGTTTCTAAACAGAAGATGACTTTGCCCCTCAGGGGACAGTGACACTCTGGAGACATTTTGATTGTCACAACTGGGGGCATTACTGGCATCTAGTGGATAGAGACAGGGGATTTTGACAAATCCTAGAGTAAACCAGACAGCCCCCAGCAAAGAATTAACTGGTCAAAAATGTCAATAGTGTCAAGTTTGAGAAAACCTGATCTAGATTGATTTCTAGGCTTCGAAGGACAAATCACTCAACTGTTCAGACTGTTGTATTCTCCATTTATAAAAGAGGGCTAATAACACCTGAGCCTACTTACTTTGCAAGATGCTGTAAGATAAATTTAAGGGAAAGAGCCCAGCTCTTGGAGGGGGAAGGGTGCTATTATAGCTCCGAGATGTTATTGTCAAGCTGTGCCGACACTTTCACTCTCAGGAAGCCAAATGTTCTACTAGGAAATCATAATTTCCCTCCTCTAAATGAGCATTTTACTTCCCAGAGGGAGTAATTTTATTCACCTTTTGCCATCATTGGATGGGGCCCATTGCAGCTGTTGTTCTTCCTTTATTTGAGATTTCATATCACACACAGCAACAGAACCTCTCCTGGAGGACAGGCAGCTCTGCTGAAATGAAACACACACACGCCTGCATATAAGCAATCTGCTGTCCCAACTGGCCTGAACATCATCTTCTGATCCAAATGCATCTCAGTGAGGATATTGAGGACAGAAGGAAAAAATAATGTTCCTATGTGTCATTGTCACATCAGTCACTCTCTCAGAGACCAGTGCAAGTTAGAAGATAAATAATAAAGCATAATTCTGATTTTCTATTTATACAGTGAAAACTTTAGTGATAAATTGGAATGGTGATGGGGTAAAGGAGATGGTGAGGATTAAGGAAAAGTTTAGACATGGAAGACAAAGAAAATCCTCAGGGACCATGAATACTCTCAATCGCCTTCAATGTGTAATCGATCAATAGTTTGAGCATGGAGCTTGCACTGCTTGCATAAAATCGGAATGGAGCCACATTACCTCAATTAGAAGGAGCTGATGTCAGTGCATGAGCTCCCAGATGTTCAGATCAATTGCTTTCTAATGAAATCTTTGTTCATAAAATAATCCCAGGGTAGAAAATACTAGCTGGGGAAAGATTTGCCTAATATAAGCACTGTGTCACCGTCCTGCCTTCTGTTCCCCTCTTGCTTCTGAGTAGCACAGCCAGCACAGGCAGGCTGTGCAGGACATGGAGGCAAAAGCTGAGTGGAAGGTGAGCTGCTCACTGGGAGAACTACAGAGTGAAAATCAACTCATCAGGTTCTGTCAGCACTTGCACAAGGAATGCACAGCTGGAAGAACATCTTTTCATGGCTCTTTCTGTGGTCAGCCGTGGTGGGGTGGGTAGAAAATGGCAGTGATGACAGCAAGTGTTGTGGAAGGCCCTGGGCATTCTATGTCCAGAAATGCCCCTGTTTCCCCTCCCAGCATCAGTCCTGCCTCCATATGGTTGGCCCTAGCATAGACCACCTTAGGGCAGTCCAAGGGAAAGGGAAGTGAGGACAAACTCCCTGCTCTCCTTTCCATTGCTCTCTAGATGACCTGGGCACTGGATAGCTGGTGTCTATTTCCTCTCTGTAAAATGAATCTAATAGCCCATTTCTGACAAGACAACTGCAAGGATGAAAAGACTCAGTGAATAAGAAACCCATAGTACGCAGCACATGGCTGTCACTCAGCAGATGCATCTTCACTTGTTTATAGGAAAACACATTTTCATAGAACACTTAAACTTTCCCCAAAACTATCCTTGATTAGCTGTAGTGGCCACTGTCCTCTTTTTATACCATGCCCCTGCACCACTTAGCTACTCATTAGAGCATGCATTTCATTCCAATTGGTGAGATGCATGTCCATGAGTGACCTTTAGTTCTATCATCAACACCCTAAGAAATGCTGACCTTTTGAATAGGTGGCTGTCAGTAAAAGTCATCATTTGGGTAAACTTTCCCATGACTTTATTTACCTCATTTGGAGGGTGGGGAGGCAAAACAAGACTTGAGTGTTTCAGTTCCTTCTCTGACAGGTTTCTGTCACAACCGGCTGAATACCCTGCTGGGGCTGCATTAGAATGAGTAAGGCTAACATGAGGAGAAAAAGGAAATCCTCCACTCTATGCATAGACCTGCTTATGTCTCTAGACATATGTGTCTATGTCCATCTCTGTAAATTTATGTCTTAAAGTTGCAGTGCCTTTTGGGTGAAATATTCTGAACACTTTTTCACCTACATTAGATTCCTAATGACTGGTAATTAACCTAACTAAATTATTTCTTATGCACTTGGTATGCAAAGTTTCCTAAACAAATATACAATAAATAATCAGAGCATTCATTGTTTTTCCAAGCAAGTAGGACTGACTACTTTTGTCAAACAAGGTAAACTATACTACCATTCAAAACCTAAGTAGCTGAGCACACAGTATTGACTGCTGATTTGTCCCTGTGGCCTTGATACCACCAACCAGGACTGGGGAGGAGCCTTTCCCATTCTCACTATTCCCCCTTCTACTTCTTGTCTTCAGTGACTTGGAATCCATTCTTTGCTTCAAGAATAAAACTTAAATGTTCTACCCAACAGCAGCCATGCCAACCTCTCATAGATGCTAACAACAAAATGCTGTTTTGCACTTGCCGATTGTTATGGTTCAGATACAGAATGTCCTTAAAATCCTTACACAGGTGGAAAGTAACTGTGTCTTGGGGTGCTATACTCCTCAAAGGGTTCACCCATCCTAAGCACTCTAAGGTACTGTTAGGAGGTAAGGTCTGTTTAGATCTGAATGACTGACTAAGGATGCAACCTGGAACGGTGTTTTCTTGTCTCCAATACCTCCTTCTCTCTCTATGCTGAGGCTGCCATGGGTTGAAGAGATTTCCTCCACCATACTCTCCCACCAGCCCATTTCAGTCTTCAACCTAGTCAACCATGGGCTCAAACCATGAGCCAAAATAAATCTCTTAAATTATGGGTGTCAGTTACTTTGGTCCCAGAGACAGAAAAGTGACCAACACTGATTCTGTTCTATTATTGTGCCAGAAACTCAAAAAAGAAAAAAAAGTAGAAGTACAAGAAAGGACAAATTGTCAGTCATACATGTGGATTGTGGTTAGTGCCTTTGCTAGAATCCCACTTTGGGACTCAGGGCTTCCTTCTCCTAGGTGAAAATGTAGAACTGTAGAGAACTGAACCAAAAAGCAACTGCATATCGAGCAGAAGTTCAAAAGGAGATTCAGCAAAGGCAGCAAAATGCTCGATTTGCCTTCTCTTTTCAGTGTTTCAGTCAGAATGCTTAGTCTGCAATTTCAAAAGAAGCTAAAACAGGACTACTGGCAGAACCAACATAGCAAATAGTAATGAGGCAAACTGAGGTGTGATTCAATGATTAGGGCTGCTGCTACTTTGAAAAGTTGTGTCCATTGCTATTAAAAGTGATGCTTCATGGATTTCCTAGATCAACTGTCTAATGACAAAACTGAGTCAAATACTAAATGATGATGAAGAAGAGCTGTTGTTGTTTTCTGTTGACCATAATGTCAGGTTGATCACAAATGACCTAGTCATCTACAACTAATAGGGCACAGTAGACAGTATCAGGCAGATCTTGTGACTTTAGACAGCACATAGATTCTACCTGCTTCCCTGAGAAATAAGTGTGGTCTTACATTTTCCAGCCCTAGCTTGTCTTCCCACTCACTACCAAAAAAGTAAGGACACTAGAGAAATTTTCAGGGGCTGGGGAGATAGCTCAGTAGAATAAGTGTTTGCCTGGCAAGCTCAAGGGCCGGAGTTCAATCCCCAGTTCGGCCAAAAAAAATATTGAAAAAATAATCTTCCAGCCCAAACAGCAGAGGCCAGCAAATGGTCAGACTACAGGTCTTGCTGCAAGGGAAGCTAATGGCCTCATGTGATGGTGATATCATCCTCTAGCCTTTCAGAAGAGGAGACGGTGCTATTGAATTAGCTCTACAAAGGATCTTCTTTCAGTTTAATCAACATTTGTGGAAGAAGGAATTAGATTGTACAGTCTGTGAAGGAGGTTAGCCACCTTCCATGGCCAGACACTGCTGCTTCTGATCATTTCAGAGAATGAGATCTATTTGTACAGCCAGATGAGGTCTGAGTGTATTATTTACCAGCAATGATGATAGTTAATTTCAAACTCTTAGTGTGTTTGCTTTGAGAAAAGAAAACAAGTCAGGACCCTAAATTTTAAAACATAAAGTCAGTTCCAAAATTCAGGCTCAAACTAAAGAGCCTCAAAACAAATATAATTCTATTCAGCGCTACCTCTCTATGGGTGGCATGGGACCTCTTCTCTTTCTCCCTAGCCCAGAATAGCCCTGAGCAAGAGGGGCTCACATGTAGTGAATGAGTAACCAAAAAGACTCACTCCCACAGTCCCCACCAGCACCACAAATTCGTGAAGGATTTCCTGCAGCCTCTCAGGCCTATGTCTTGTTTGTAGAGCTGTTTGGAAACCTAGGACTCTTCATCATCCCAGAGAAAGAGGCCAGCCACATTCTGACCTCCCCCAACTGAGCTCCTGCTACACTGCTCCACCATGTATCTCCAGGCCTCTGCAGCCTCAGGAGTCACCAGGCTCACCAGCATATCCTCATGCTCCCCACAAAGCCAGTACACAGCTTGACATGGATGTGGCCCAGGGAAGCAGTAGGGCAGAGCACTCCGAGCAATTCAGCCAGCAGAGGCGGTACAAAGGCATCTTCACAGCCCTTAAGAGTAATGCACACCTGTCCAATTCCCTAGTGCAGTCACACCCCACCTCTCTTGGAAACTGAAAAGCACTATGGCCCTACTGTTGGAAGTGATGCTTTATGCCCACCTTGAAACACCAGAGCAAGCCAGTTCCAGCATGACTCATGAAGGAGAGGCTCCTTGTAACCACAGTGGGATATGCCAGGACCAGAGCTTCTAGCGAACCAACCCTGCTATGAGTGCCTTGCTAGCTAATACAGAAATCCCACAAATCCCTATAGCCCCAGCTACTGCAACACCCAAGGAATTATTGATAATGAATATATCCAAACAAAGTCCATAATCACAGTACGGCTACACTCATTTGGAACCAGTGCCAACACCAGCACTTTAGCAAGCATCTCCAGGACAAAGACTTTACTATGAAAGCTGCCATTTTATACTCTCGGAGGCAATCAGTCTGCCAGGTACACAAATAACATTAGGATACTAGAAACACAAAAAGCCAACTATCATGATGCCTCCGAAGGCATGCAACAACTCTAACAACAGAAAGAAAATTGATAAATGCTTGGAAAAAAGAATTTAAAATAATTTTAAGGAAACCCAAAGTGACACAAGAGAAACTAAGAAAACAACCCATAATCTGAATGAAAAATTCAACAGAGATTGAATTAAAAAGAATCAAACAAAAATAACGGAACTGAGTAATACAACAAGTGAAATGAAAACTACAACTGAAACCCAATTAAGAAGATAAATCAAATAGATTAACCTCTATTGTTTAAATGTTTCATTTTTAATTGACATAATAACTAAGTATTTGTAAAATAGAGGATGACATTTCAATACATGCAGATGATGTGCAGTGGCCAGAAAATGGTAGTTGTGCCATCCTATAACCTCATCCACCTGTCATCTCTTTGTGTTAGAAACATTCAAAATTTTCTCTAGTAGCTATTTTGACATATTCAATTGATTGTGCCAACCACAGTCATCTTATTGTACTATAGGACTTTAGAAGCTCTTCCTCCCCTCCAGCTCCACTGCACTGCAAGCCGTTACCCACACTCTCTAGCCCTCCTGCCACCACATATCCTTGTCACAATCATTGGACTGGCCAAATAGCTTAGCAGGCTAAAGTGCCTGCTTAGGGAGATGCAGCAGCCAAGGTTCCATCCCAGAGGGGACGGCCATGCTGGCCCCACCCCCAGGGTAGGCTGAGGTGGAGATTGAGACTGGACATGGTGGCACGCACCTGTAATCCCAGCTCTTGAAAGGCTGAACATTGGTGGATCACTACGAGTCCTATCTACGTAGTGAGACACTGTAGACTCTGTAGATCCTGTACTATATACCGAAAAAAGAAAAAAGAATCTGGTAACCATTATTCCATTCTTGGCTTCTAGGAGATCCATTTCTTAGCTTTCATATTTAAATGAAAGCATAGGGGCCAGGGAGATGGCTCAGTAGAATAAGTGCTTCCCTGGCAAGCGCAAGGGCCTGAG
>NDGN011389112.1:0-13346 GCA_002564285.1 Tympanoctomys barrerae
CAAAAAAAAAAAAAAAAAAGAAAGAAACAGGCTGAGAGTATAGCTCAACTATAGAGCACTTGCTTGGCATTTATGAGGCCCTCAGCTCAATCCCCAGTGCTGAAACAAAAGTCAAGTAAGTGTATCCGTAATGAAATTCATTAACTTTCTGTAATCCTCTCAAATCTGATCATCTGTATTGTCATCTCATTGTCCACACAATTGCTCCTCTCAGAACCATAGGAGTCATTCTTTTGCTAGCCTTTACAACCTACATTTTTCATTCCCCTTTTTGTATTTAACTTATTAGTTATTAAATATAGCTGAGTCTGACCCCTAAATATCTGTCAAATCTTTTTAATCCCTTCTGTCTACAGTGCCACAGTTTTAGCTCTCATCTTGGCATTCCCACCAGATCTGTCATAGCACACCACCTGCTTTCTGTACCTTCTATATTAGCCAGGTTCTCTAGAGAACCTATATAACATTCCTATATATATAGAGAGAGAGATAGAAAAATATGTATTATGAGGAATGCTTATGGAGGCCAGGAGTCCCACAATCTGCTCTCTGCAAGCTAGAGGCTCAGCAGAGCCAGTGGTTTGTATAAAATCCCAATCAGAAGACTTGGAACCAAAAGAACTAATGGTTTAAATTCCAATCGTGCTCTGAGGGGTCAAGAACCAGGAGTATCAATGTCTAGAGGAAGCAGAAGATTGAAATTTCAATTTAAGAAGAAAGAAAATCTTTCCTTCTGCTTCTTTGGGCTTTCAGTGGATTTAGTGATGCCCTTGCATATTGTTGAGGGTGGTGTTCTTTAGTAGATCTACTCATTTAAATCTTTTTTTTTGTTTGTTTTTTCTTCATGGAACCAGGGATTGAACTCAGGCCCTTCACTTGTCAGGGAAGCGCTTATTCTACTGAGATATCTTCCTGGCCCCTCATTTAAATCTTAATCTCTACCATAGACATCCTCATAGACTCACTCAGAAATAACTTTTTACCAGTTATCTAGACATCCTTTTGCCTAGCCAAGTTGATACATGCAATTAATTACCATACTTCCTACATCCCTCATATTCCTACATATTTCCTGCATCCTTCATATTATAACTAGATGGTAGTTGTTAGGATGAAAATTCAATCATATAGGTTCCACAGTATCCTATATAGGTTCCTCAGAGTCTATTGTAAGTGTTACGGTTTGGATCTGGGATAGCCCAAATATGTCCAGAAGTTACGCTTTCTGAAGGTGATTGAATGGAGGAGGGGCAGGCACTACACTTATCAGAGCTGAATGTGCTGTAAGGAGGTGGAGATTGACTTATGGGAAAATGGTAGAGTGATAAGCAGCAGAAAACCTCTCTAGAAGTCATAATCCAGAAATTGAAAAATAACAAGTTGGGGAAGAAAAGAAAGAAAGTTAGCCCCCAGATCCAAGAAGTATCTGAAGGGAAAATTGGAACCTACAGAGAAACTGAGGAGTCATACTACAATGCAAAAAAGGAAGGAGCAATCTATACTTTATCCCCAGATTTTGGCTCATTGAGAGAAAAGAAGACAGAATCTACAGAGACACAGTGAAAGCAAGTGAGTCCAGAGGACTTCAGGGAGAAACACACCAGTGGGATGGGGCAATGGATGCCATGCACTACAACAGCTGTTGAGTGAGTCCAGTCCAAGTGTTCACATAAACCCTGGAGAAGTGGTGCCTGGTCAGATGCCATTTTAGGGAGGGGCCAACAAAAACAAACTCAAAGCACCTGCAGGTTGCTTTCCCTCAGGTCTTCCAGTATTAAACCCCCACAATGCCTAGATGAGAGACATCCTGAGGAGATGTCCATGGTCAGGGAGCTGAGATCAGGCAATTAGGAGACACCCAGTGTTCTAAACTAAATGAGTCAGGCCCTGTCCCCACAATCAGAGGCCAAATGCACCTAAATCTTCGTGGATTTGAAAGGCACAATGTGTCCCTAACAGGCACACCACCATAATTGCTAGCTTGATGGAATTACCTACCACAGATCTTAAATTTGATTGCAGAGTTATACCTTGAATTGGACATTGCCTCAAAACTATAGAGTCCAGAAGATAACAATAGGTTTAAAATCAAGCAAATATCTCTGTTAAATTGTTTTTGTTTTTCTTTTTTGTAATTGCTTGTTTTTATTTCTGTGAACATTACTTTGAGCACTTTTGCTTTGTTTTGTTCTTGCTTTTACTTTTTCTTTTTTTCCTTGGCTCCAATGTTTTTCACCAGCTTCCTGAGGCTTGGGTAGTCTTCCTTTATCCTTCAGCCTTCTAATCTCTTTTTTTATTTCATTTCTCTACTTTTTCCTCTTCTTTCATTTAAATTTTCTCCCTTTTGGGTAAATTACTCTATTCAGTGAATATGTACTGTGTATAATTTTTTAATTTGTCTTAGATATTATTATTTAACTATAAAATCTTATACCTAGGGTTAAAGGTGCCAAATTATTAATCATCGCAGTTTGCCATTTTTCAGCCTGTGTTTCATGCTGTGGTTATTACTAATTGTACTACTTTACTCAAGGTGACATAGTTGTGATCAGTTGATCTTCCTTGTATGCCAATAACTAGAATGTCTGAGGATTATAAACAATGTGATAGCCTAATCCAAAGACCTGGACGCTATACCACAGAGACAAACTTTCAACTGTAAAGAATGAAGGCCGAGGAGATAGCTCAGGGGCTTAAGTGCCACCTGGCAAGGACAACATCCTGAATTCAATCCATGGTACTGAAAAAAAAAAAAAGACAAACAACCCTGATAAACAGAAGAAACAAGATACTAGTGGTAAACTAGTAATACACTGACCATAAGCAATTTACAAGCCTCAAAGCAGAAATCAAATATGCAACAAAAAAAACCATAAGAAAACACAAAAGCGAGATTCAATCCAACACATCCAACCTGCCCCAGGCAAATCCAGGAGGCATTGAGGTGGAAGAAATCAAAAACCACCCAGCTGAACTTTCTGAAATGGTAGTAATGAAGTAATAAAACAGATTAATAACTCTTAACCAAAACAGAAATAATTACAAGATAATTAAAGATACAGCTATAATATAGGAAATGGCTAGTAAAACTAGAGTCAATACAGATAAGAAAAAAATACAGGAGGTTAGGAAAGACAGTGAAACCATAAATGTCCAGCATAGGAAAGAACTAGATGGAATAAAATAGATGCAAACAGATATCCAGGAGATTAAAAATTTGTTGGAAGAATATGCAGCAGAGCCAACCAATGTGACAATAGAATATCAGATCTAGAAGACAAGGTTGTGACAGTTGATCATCAAATGAAAGACTTCTTAAAAATATCAAAGGACCATGAAAAATCTGCCCAGAAAATGCAAGGGAGAATAAGATAAGATTAAGTGGAATTAATGAAAAATAAGAACATAGCACAAAGAACATAAATACTTGTTTACATAAGTAAGAGCAGAGGGCTGGCCAAATAGCTCAAAGGATTAAAGCACCTACAAGCAAGCACAGGGGCCAGGAGTTCAATCCCCAGGCCTGCTGTACCAGCCCCACACCCCAGGGCACACTGAGATGGTAATTGAGACTAGGCATGGTAGCACACACCTGTAATCCCAGCCTTTGGGAGGCTATAAACAGGTGGATCACTATGAGTCCAATCTAGTAGTGAGACCCTGAACACCTTGTACACCCTACACTAAAATACCAAAAAAAAGAAAAAAAAGTTCTGATGGATACTGTAGAAAAAGACAATGAAGATAATAGTTCCTAGAATCCCAGTAGAAGGAATTCACCAGGCAAAGCAAGCAATTAAGTAGTAGATAAAGGGAACAAAGAACAGGAAAAATAATATAATACCAAGGAAAAATCAATACCTATTAGTTATAAATATCAATGTGAATGATCTTAATTTATCAATTGCAAGAAACAGATTGGCAAAATGGATCAAGAAACAAGACACAGGGGCCAGGGAGATGGCTCAGTGGAATAAGAGCTTGTCTGGCAAGTGCAGGGACCTGCGTTCAATCCCTGGTTATGAAAAAAAAAAAAGAAAAGAAAAGAAATTTTAAAAAGAAACAAGATCCAACAATATGTTGCATGCACAAAACACATTT
Source organism: Tympanoctomys barrerae (assembly GCA_002564285.1). Classification (NCBI taxonomy): domain Eukaryota; kingdom Metazoa; phylum Chordata; class Mammalia; order Rodentia; family Octodontidae; genus Tympanoctomys; species Tympanoctomys barrerae. The sequence goes on from NDGN011389112.1 coordinate 4,102, forward strand.
AACTCAAAATAAATTCATAGACTGAAACTCAAAGGATGGAAAACAGTACTCTGCGAAACAGGAACCCAGAAAAAAAGGGGAGTAGCTATTCTATTTGCAAAGTAAATTTCTAACCAAGACTGATTAAGATAGTCAAAGAAGATAACTACATGTTAAGGGAACAATCTAAGAGGAAAAGATAACAATCATAAAAATATATGAGCTAAATACCAGTGCACCCAACTATATAATAAGCTAACTGCAGAGGTTTTAAATATCAGTTAAAAAAAAAAAAAAAAAAAAACCACCAACAGAATGAAGAAACAGGGGCCGGGAAGATGGCTCAGTGGAATAAGCGCTTCCCTGGCAAGCGCAAGGGCCTGAGTTCAATCTCCAGTTCTGCAAAACAAAACAAAACAAAACAACAGAATGAAGAAACAACTCACATAAGGGAAAAAGAAGTTACTAGCTGTTTCTCAAAGGATTAACATCTAGAATATGTAAAGGACTCAATCAGAACCCCAAAATTTAAAGACTCAACCCAAAAATGGGCATCTGAAATGAACAGATACTTCTAAGATGAAGTAGAAACAGCAAATAAATATATAAGAAAATGTTCAACATCATGCAGTCATTGAGAAATGCAAATTTAAACAAACACTGAGATTCCATCTCCCATCAGAAGGAACAGGTATCATCAACAAACTAACCAATAACAAATCCTCATGAGGCTCTGGGGAAAAGGGAACTCATCTCCATTGTTGGTGGGGATGTAAATTGGTGTGTTTACTAAGGAAATCAGTGTGGAGATTTCTCAAAAAAACTAAAACTAGTAGTTTCATTTGATTTAGCTGTGCTTCTTCTAGGTACCCTTCAGAAAGTTAAAAACATCACACTATAGTGATATATCCATATCTATGTTTATAACAGCACAATTCATAATAATAGCCAAATCTTTTTTTTTTTTTAGTACCTGGGATCAAACTCAGGACCTTGCACTTGCCAGGCAGGTGCTTATGCCACTGAGCTATATTCCTGGCCCTTGCTAAATCTTGAAAACAGCCTATATATTGTTTTCAACCCATCAACCCATGAATGGAAAAGAAATGTGGTATTCATATGCCATGCAGTACTACTTTAAGAAGGATAAACTTGAGTCATTTTTAGATAGATACATCTGAAGACTATAATGTGAAGTGAAATAAAGTAGATGCACAAGTATAAATATCACTTTGTTCTTTTGTGTGAGTAAATGAACAAAACAGCATCGATATCGAGAAGTAGAAATGACACATTCAAATGGGAAAGGAAATGAGGGAGGAAGGGAAGGAAGAGAAAAGGGATTTAAAAAGAAAATGGAAAAATGGACTACAATTTACTACCATTTCTAATTACTACCATTTCTGTAATAACCTGAGAAATTACTTCTGATTTGGCTTTTTCTGGGTCCCTTTCATTTACTTCGACACTTCTGCTATTACCACTTCAGAGTCCAGAGTCCAGGTGCATGGCTTTCAAATTCTTTCACCTCACTGCCTCCTGCATTTCCTTTGGTAAGCTAGAAGTCCAGGGTTGCATTTTGTTTACGTGTCTTCTCATTTTCCATTTTTCTTTTAGTTTAATTCTTGGATTGATGCTTGTAAATTGCTCATGGCAGGTAGCTTTATTGCTAGTATTGAGAACCCTTAGGAAATGACTACTTCTCAGACATGTCTTCTAGGTATAACTGGCTTTTGGGTTTTGAGTGTTTCTTTTTTTCCCATAATTTTATTGAGAGTTGAGTGTTTCAAGATCCTACCTCTTGGCCATTTCATGGATGCCAGTAACTGAGTGTCTAGGGGAGTTGAGCTAGAGGGGAGTGGGAAGATTCACTGCACATGTGTGGTATTTGAACCCCCAGATTTCTAACCCCTGATCTTGACATACATTGTGATTCCTGCCCATTGGGCTGTAAGGCTTATGTAGGGAATCTTGGGAACAGTGGCAACAAGACTGAGCTGGCATGGGCTTTGGCTATTACAGACCACTGTGACACAAGTGGTTTGCTAGAAACCCTCCTGGCTTTGCTTTTTGAATTTGTAGATCCCTGAGATGCAGCTGATGCTATCAGAGAGCTACATGGAAGAGCATAATGGGCTGCTGTGTCAGAGTGGAACTATACAATGTTGAAAAGAGAAGTCAAAATTGTGGCCCTCCTGCTTCTTGGAGTCATAGCTCTTGAGATGATTATCATAGGAGGAGTGCTCCACCTCACTGCAGATCTCCACGAGGGAGAAGTTTTTCTTGCAGCTGAAGCAGGTCTCTTTCTAGAGATAGGAGAAGAGAGAGAGCCCTGTTCAAGGAAATTACAAGCCAGCCTGATTCTTTTCTAGGTCTTGCGGCCAATCAAGGTCAAATGAAAGGAAATAGAAGATCAGCTTGCAGAAGTGGTGTACAGGAATTAACCTCACTGATGGGAGTGTGTACAGAAAATCCAAATTTTGTTTGAGACTTTATAAGCTTGATGCTTTTTAAAGATGTTTTAGCTGTTCACCTTTGTGTCTTGAAACAATGGCATACAACACTATAATTCTTTCTGGTTTGAGCTGGATCACATGAGGCATGTAATACCAAGAATTATTACTTTACAATGTTCTCTTCGAACTTTAGTCTTGCACAGACTGAAAATAAACCTCCAAGCTCTGCCTAGCTAAAGTTGATGTTCTAATGTTACAGAAATGAAACTGGTAAAAATTGAACAAGACCTGTTTCATAGCTAAGATGATAGTGTACAAACATGTCACCAGGGCCAGGTACAGAGAAAGTCTGTGTGCAAAACTAAATGAGTGTGGTTTTAAAAATGGAACTGGTCTTTATCCAGGGCAGAAGTTTCCTGGTTGATATAGAATCAGATAAATTTCAAGAGAGTTTACCCTTGCTAGGTCACAAACATCCCTTCTGTGATGCTGCATACGAGTACATAGCTGTTGGTGTCTTTATTTGGAAGCCTAAAATTTCAAAGCACCAATTTTCTGCTGGTTTAAGGCTGCATTGTAGAACTTAACTTTTGCACTACTGTGTGAGATTTTTTTTCATGCTGTCATTTGTAATATGTTTTGTGAGACTCTTTGGGATTAAAGTTTTGGCTACAAAAACAAATCATACCTCTTTTAAAAATCCTACCTGTTAAATTTATTGAGGATAAGAAATTACTGCCTATTTGTCCTAGCCCCTGGTTCTTTTGCACTGCCCTATAATATTGTTTGTGACCCTTAAGAAATCTCAGTCTTGGCATATCAAAAAGAAAAACTGATTAGAACTATTTTATCACCTTGGTTAAAGTAGTACAATCAGCATTAACAATAACATCAAACACAGCCTATGACAAATAGTGGTAACAGAAAATGACAAATAGTGGTAACTTAGTTTGCCACCTTTGACTGTATAAGTTTGATTTGTAGTTATATAACAAAATCTAAAATAAACCAGAAAATTGTATACAGTAAATATGGCCTCAATATGTTGATTTCACCCTCAAGGGAGAAAATTTAAAAGAGGTCGGAGGGAAAAGTGACAAATTAAGCAAGAAGAAGAGATTAGAAGGGAGGAAAAAAAGACAAAGGAAAGTTATAAGAACTTGGAAAACTGGTGAAGAAGACACAAATAAAAACAAGAACAGAACAACAATAAAAAACTAAACACAATGTTCACACTCATAAAAAGATCAAACAACCAAGAAAAAAGAAAAGAAAAAGAAGAAAAATGTCTACGTTAGAGCAGGTCTCTGCTGTCATTGGTAGAATGGGCAGACCGGTTCCAAATCTGTGTTGATTAATCCCAAAAAGCCAGCTGTAGATTTACAGTGGATAATTCAGCAATCCTGCACCTTTAGTTGCACTGAAGTTCAAGCTGATTTCTGGCTATGAGGCTAGAACCAAATCTTTCAGCCTGCAACACTCCATGTGCTTCCTTCTGGCTTGAACTCAGCTCCCTGCCAGCTTGAACTTGGCTCCTTGAACTCCTGCAGACTTGAACTCAGTTCTACCTCTCCCTAACACTGGGAACTGCAAGATGAAGCCAGCCCACAGCTACTCCCCATTCTGAGCTCAATTAGCCTCATTCCAAGTTGGCTACTGGCCAGTTGCCCTCTCCTGGGGGATATCTGAGCCCAAATAACTCACTAGCCACCACAGTCCACTATGTCCGCTGCTCTGTTCCACTGATGTGTTTCTCTGTAGAGGTCTCTGTGATCACTAACAGTCACTGTGTGTCTGCAGATTTGAGTTGTTCCTCCATGCAGTGAGTCAGGGTTAGAGAGAAAGTGCCACTTCTCACCTCTTTCTTCTCCATAGAAGTCTCTCTCTTCACTCTCCCCATGGACTTCAATTCACACTTCAGATCCTTTCTGGGTCTTGGGGATCCATTTCTCTCCCTCTTCTCTTCCTCATGTTGGTATATTCCAGCTTCTGGATACCAAATTTTGCAGAGGCTGTTTCTCTGCTGTTCACCATTCTACCATCTTCCCAGAAATCTGGCATATATATACTAGTAACAATTTTTTTTTTTCCAGAACCGGGGATTGAGCTCAGGCCCTTGCGCTTGCCAGGGAAGTGCTTATTCTGCTGAGCCATCTCCCCGGCCCCTAGTGACAATTTTTTAATAAGGTAGAGTCTGGTCAGAAGAGGCTGGTCACTGGGGGTGCGGCCTGGAAGGGTACATTATACCTTCCTTCCTGTCTCCTCCCTTCTCCCTGTTTCTCGGCCACCCTGATGTAAGCAGGCTGCCTCTGCAGCCGGCCCTTTCGCCACACAGTTTCTGCCTTTGAGCCTACTATCCAAGAACTGAAACTTCTCAAACTGTGAGCCAAAATAAACCTCTCCTCCTGTACATTGCAGGTATTGGCTATGGTGTCTTAGCGACAGAAAAGTGGCAAAGACAGTAGGTATGGGCCTTTCGTTTCTCTGAAATTCTACATAACCCTGACCCCAGGCCTTTGCCCATATCACATCAGCCCAAAGGCTCTCCCAAATCCACCTAAATGAGCCCACCTTAGCTGATTATCTCCTACTTAGCATTCAACTTTATTGTCATTTCCTCAGGGAAATCTTGGGTCATAGCTTTCCCTATTATAAAGTCTTGCATTATACATCATTGACCTTTACATAGAGACCTTATCACAAGTAAAACTGAATAATTATTTCTTTGACTATTATCTACTATCTATCCCTGTAATACTAAAAGCTCCATGAAAAATTTAAAAAGTATGTCATTTGGAGAGCTGGCATTTAGTAGGCTCTTTGTGTATGCATTTATTGAATAAAATAATAGAGAAAACTTTTTTTTTTTTTTAATTTTAGGGAAGGACCTACAGGGTGTTCAGGATCTCACTACTAGATCAGACTTGTAGTGATCCACCTGTTTACAGCCTCCCAAGAGCTGGGATTGCAGGCATGCACCACCACACCCAGTCTCAATTGCTGTCTCTGAGTACCCCAGGGTGGGGCCAGCACAGCAGGCCGGGAATTGAACCTCCAGCCCCTGTACCAGCTTGCAGGCACTTTAATCCACTGAACTATGTGGCCGGCCCTTGAAAACTCCTTATTAAGGACAAAGACAGCTACGATCTAGCCTTGCTTTCCATCCAGCTTTAATTTCACTGTGCTGTGCCCCATTCCTGGAATCCAAAACTCACACCATCCATACCACACTGCTCACCGTCGCAAGCTCACCAGGGTGTGTCATCCCAACACGCTCTGGCCTGTACTCACGCTGCTGTCTGGGCTGTACCTGGTGTCTGCACCAAGTCCTAGCCAATACCCACTCTTTGTTCCAAGCTCTGCTTAAGGGTCACCCTCTCTGTAACCCTTTTTCACCCTGTTCCACCCAAAAAAACCTGATCATCTTCCTCCCTTGAGACTCCACTGGAAAATTTGTCTATTTTGGAAGAAATGAAGCTTCACATGGCTTTACTAGGAACCACCAGACTCTCCTGTTGGTCAACTTCCAACTGTTGATTGTAATTCAGTTCCAATGTGGAATTTATGAAGCTTAAAGTCATCTCAGAGCTGGTAGTTATTTGAGAAAGTGAAAAATTACTTTCTATTCCAATGGCACAGAGAAAAAATATGCATAGCTTTGCCAATTGTTTGCTTTTGTCCAAACTTCCAAAAAATGTTCAGGTAGCAGGACATAAGCAAGGCAGGCCTCACAGCTAAGAAGCCATAAACACATTTTAAAACCATTCCTCAGTATGCCTGCTGCCAGCTCCGCTGAAGTCATTTGAATAAAGCATTGAGACCTGCTGCTTCCAGCTTCCCAAAATACCTTGCCTCTGAGCGCTGCCCCAAGTTTCCTCAAACTGTAATCTACCTGAGTTCTATGTAGTCCTTTTCCCCTAGTTTTCCCTTCTGTTTTTGTTTCACTTATTTTGATTATGTCTCTAGCAATTTTATTACACAAATGACTTTCAAAATATTTCTTTTATTCAGATAATCCGTTTTGCATTTCTTTAGCTGAGCCAAGCTAAACAAATTTGCATCAGCCTAATAACTCCACATCAATGTATTTTTCTCTTAATTTCCCAATCTTTGGTATAATCATCTTTACATGTTTGTAAAAACTATCAGATAAGTCTTGGACAAAAGGCTGTAAAAGTAAAAATATGAAACATGATCTTATCTCTTTGAAGAACAGCAAGTAGCATAAATTAATTTTCTTTTTCATTTTTCATCCTAGAAATCCTCCAACTTTGTTAAAGTTATTTTGAGTTCAAACTAATGAAACTTGCCCCAGAATCCTCTAAAATGGTCCCAGGTATGAAGGCTGGGTCTCTCTGGCTCAGGAAGGCTTTGTCCCCCTCTTTTCAGGGACTACATAGGCTGAGGAAGAAAACCAAGGACATAATTAAGAGTAACCAGGAATAACTGTTGGAATCACCAAACAGCAAATAAATGCAGGTGTCCATGCATTTCCATCTCCTCAGAATGCATGACCCGCATCTCTTCCGGAGGTGAGTTCCCTCTGACGTACTTTCAGGCAAGAGTAAGATGTAGGTGGAAGGGGCAGAAGGAGTTTTTATAAAACATGAGTGACAAATTCTGAAGAAAGTAGTGCTTTCCACTGGATTATGCCAGTCCCATAGCAGATGGTCTCATGAGCCTGTCCACTAATATGGAAGGGGGAGAGTCCCATTTTTCTGTTGACAGAATACCTTCCATTCATGAAAACTTGAGGATGAGACCTCTGACTGAGTCTAGTTGTACATAAACCTTATCTGGTTCTTTTTAGTGAATGTTTGCAAATTCCTACTTTGATGTGACACTCTACCTGAAAATTCTAGGTGATACAAGCAATGAAAGTGTTACTGAATTTTCGGCTTTGCAGATGGTCTGAGTAATTTAGCTTGTAATGTGTATTCTTCAGTCACCATAATAAGCAAGTCCTCCAAAACTCAGGTGTGAATCTTTTTTTAGTCTTCGACTCCCATGCATTTCATCTGCATTTGTGTGTGTGTGTGTGTGTGTGCGCACGCGCGCAAAATGCTGAACTGAAGTAATTCATAGGATTAAATGTTCATAACAGCTTTGCTCATTTGAATAAATATAACCCACATATAATGCTTGTTATTTGAAAAGAAATTCTCATTAGTTCTCTTTGGATATCATTACTGACTGGCTTTTATGACTCGATATAATTTTAATTAACTATAATCTCTTGTTCTATTTTTGATCCTGAAATTATTACAACTGGACCAATGAGAACTGGTTGTAGGTTTTTCTGCAGAATTTCTAAAGCATCATTGCTTTTCGGCAATAAAAACTCCAAAGCGGTCTAGAATATTATATCAAGAATAAAAATCAACTTTGTTTAAAGGAGCCTGGCTAGTAAAAAAGAAGAAACAGTTCGGGTTTTTCTGCTGCAATGTGAAATTTGTATTTACATTCCACAAATCACACACTAAAAGTTAAGGGCTCATGAAGTTGAGGAAACCACGGAAGAGGTAGGCACCCTAGTAGCTAAAGCACTAAGCCACCTTGTGTAACTAAGCACACAGCTAGGCATGGATTGAGGCTGCAATAATAGAGGCTAAAAATTCACCTACACTGCTGAGTAGAAATGCTGGCCACCATGTGTTAAATGGAGCTGCATGGGTCTGGGACAATGCTCACAAAAAATATTTCCTGGCCAGGGGTTCCCCAGGCATAGCACACAACACAAGTATCCATTTTTACTTTCTTAAACTATAACTAAAAGAATCCTGCTCCCGAACAGCTGAGTTGTGAGACATTGTTCTTTCCTGCCAAACTTACAATTCTGTTCCAAAGGAGCAATTTGATAGGGTCCAACATGACTTCAAGGTGAGACTAATATTATTCTCTAATTGCATATGAACTAATTAAAGACAGAAATATGCACTCAGAAAACATCAGTTTCTTCTCTACGTGTATGTGCAAGGTGCAGAGAGGCAGAGGAGGTGTTCAGCCACTTGCCTTTCTCTGAGCTGACCAGGGCCTGCACTTACCAAAAGAGACAGCAGGAGTGATGTTGCTGGGGTGAGAGAGAGAGCTCAGTAGTCTAAAGCACCTGCTTGGGCAAGCTCAGACAGGCACAGGGGACTTTGGTTTGATCCCCAGCACTACCTGCTACACCATCCCTGCCCTCAGGGTGGGCTGAGCTGGCCCCCCCCAAATGATGCTGTAGGACATCTGAGATTGTCATAAGAAGCTTTGTACCCTCTGTGTGTCCTGGAATGCTTTCTATAATGAGGCCAGCCCCCATGTAAGAAGTTCAAGAGTAAAAACAACTAACAGAGGACTGAGAACTCAAGGATTGGTAGAAAATATTTACAAAGTATAACCCAATAGGGAGTTAATACGCAAAAATATATGAGGAACTAATAGCATGAAAACAACCCAACTTAGATGTGGGTAGAAGATCTAAACAGACATCTCTCAAAATAAGAGATTTGAATGTCCAACAAAGTAAAAACTGTACTGAACATTTCTAATCATCAGAGAAATGCAAATTAAAGCCACAATGAGATATCATATTTGAAAACATCCCACTGCTGGTTACTAGCCAAATTTCTTTGTTTAGCTTTACTGGGGTCTTCTTTTGCATCTTGCAAGATGGCGGGTGAAAAAACTGAGAAGCCAGACACTAAAGAGAAGAAACTCAAAGCCAAGAAGCCTTCTGCCAATGGTGCTGATAAAAAAGGTAAGAGGGTGGTCTTCCTGAAGCAGTTGGCCAGTGGCTTGCTACTTGTGACTGGGCCTCTTAGCCTTAAT
>NDGN011389120.1:0-16739 GCA_002564285.1 Tympanoctomys barrerae
TCTGTCTCTCTCTGTCTCTCTCTCTCTCTCTCTCTCTCTCTCTCTCTCTCTCTCTCCTTTCTCTTCTTTCCTTCCTTCCTTTTCTCTTCCTTGACTAATACTACTTCTAGCACTACTCAGGGAAGGATGAACTCTGTGTCAGGACTGGACTCCTAACTTCTATTCATTTTCTTTGAGGCTGCCTAATACTATTGTTCTTTCCCATTGTTCTATCCAAATGCTAATTTCTGAGAGACGCTTAACAATTTAAATAGCAGAATTTACGGGCACAAGTTGATCATAAATTCAACAGACACAGGCAATAAAGGAATGCATCTATTTTAGGGATAAACAAGCTAATTCTAGTCTAATTCTTATCATTATTATAAGCACACTTTTTTGATAATGTGAACAGATGAATTTTCCTGTAGGACTCCAATTTTATTTTCTTATTAGAGTTTTTTTTTTCTTTTTGAGATGTGCTAAAGGACACATCCCAAGAAGCAAGAGTGTAATTATAGATTTAGCATCTCCTGTATGGCCTGACAAAAGTCTACCATCATTTAAGAAACCAGTACAGCATGTACTTAATGTCAGCTTGATAGAAAAAACACTTCATGGGTTCTCTTTGATTGACACATTTGAAATGACATCAGTTTCTAGCTTTAAAACCTACTGTTATTAGGTCTCTGTTGCTATTTATGTTAGAAATATGTGCACGTGTGTCAAAACAATATATCAACTTTGCTGATTGGCTGCATCTAGATTCTGTTGCCAAGGGTAACAGAACAATTGCTTTTAATCTTTCCTAAATTGCTGCTTGTTTTTTTTTTTTTTTCTTAAATACTTGGGGTTTTCAGGGATTTTCTTTTTTCACTTGAGAGCGAAAATAAAGAAATTTTACCTAGAGAGAAAACAAATATATATTGTCTGAGTGTTAAATGGAAAATTAAATGCAAAAGGTAGGGTTGATATGTGTGTAAATTTGTATAGCCACTTATCATAAATAGTGTGATAGTCCTAATTCTCAAGGCTGCATTGATTAGGAAGAGGCCAGCTTCACTTCCAAATGCTGCTGCACACAGCCAATTGTCCCTCAGGTTCAGTAGGGGGTGGGGAGGGGGGGTCCCTCTTTTGGCAGAAGGCCAACTTCTTGGAAGACTAACAATGCATGTGAAGGAAAACCATGTGTGTCTTCCAAGCTCTGTACCAACGTCCTGCTTCACCAACCAGAGTGTCATCAGCCAGTTCCAATTATCGTTGCAACTCCAGCCTGTGGATTTTGGAAAGTTTGAGAAAACTGATCTACAGGCTCACACATGTCATGGGCTATGTATCAATGAGCCAGAGTCCCCAGTATAATCCGTCTTATTTCATTGTGTGAATGACTCTGAAACTTCACTGGGATATTTGTCAGAAAGGTCCTGGATTCACTCACAGAGATTTGGGGTCATCCGGTATGCAGTGGGACTCAGGAATTTGCATTTTAACCAATGATTCTTTGGCAATAGCCCAGGAATCCCACATTAAGAAATAAATACATCTTTGATTTGTGTTTTTCCAAACACCAAACGAGCAAGTGTCACTACCATGAATAGCCCCATGTGTAGGTAAAATAGACAAATGCCCACACAGATTCTCCTGGAAGATACCGGGTCCTAGCCTAGCATATGCAAAATGAATGATTAATCAACTAATTTTTAAAAAAATATTTGCTTTGGTCTCTGGCCTTTTCCATCAGTTTTGCCACTGTTTAACATTTTAAGACAAGGCAAATATTTTTGGCAAGCTATGACTTTCCATTTTCCCTTGAATGTCTTAGAAATTTTTTAATAAGGAAGAATGAAGTGAAAAGAGAAGAAAACTGGATATGTGACACAATGGGTTGGATTTTATCCCATCCCAAATTCATGAACTGAAGCTCTAACTCCAAGAAGCTAAGAATGACACTTTATGTGGAAACAAGGTAATTGCATATATAATTAGTTAAAGGAACAGCGTTAGGGTGGGCTCTAATCCAATTTAACTGCTGCTTCTGGAAAAAAGGTGAAATTTAGCCAGAGATGGGTCTTCATGTAGACACAGGCAGAACGCCACTTACAGTCCAGAGAGAGAGGCTTGAAGCAGATCCTTCTCTTCCAGCACTCAAAAGCACCACACAGCTAGCAACTTGGTCTTGGGTGTGTAGCCTTCATAATTGCAAGACAATAAATTTCTATTGTTTAAAGTCTCCTTGTTTATAGGGCCAGCCTGATAGCTCAGCAAACTAAAGTGCCTGCTTAGGCAGAGAGCAGTGGCTGGGGTTCTACCTCTGGCATGCTGTGCTGGCCCTGTCCGCAGGGCACGCTGAGATGGTGATTGAGACTGGGCATGGTGGGGCACACCTATAATCCCAGTGCTCGGGAGACTGATAATAGGAGAATCACTAGGAGTCCAATCTATGTAGTGAGATCCTGTAGACTCTGTCCTAAATACAGAAGGAAAAAAATAATAGTAATAAAGTCTCCCCATTTATACTGTGACTGTTACAGCAGCCCAAAAAACTTAAGCACAAGATAAAATGTTAGCAAAGGAATATGATCGAAGATGAGGGTCTCTAAAAACAGATTATTCCTATTTCTGGTTGTCTTGCTCAATAGAGTAAGAAAAGATCGATGTCCTTAGTCAAATATGCTCCCATAATCCTAGAAATGAGAAGGCCCCTTGTTATCCAGATCCAACCCAAGAACCAAAACTTTAATAAGTTATATTGTTTCTACAGGATGCTAATGGCCAGAAATACCACCCAAGGCAGCATTCTGGGATGTTGGTAGCCAGAATTGTGCACAAATAGCACTTAAAGTAAGTTGTGTGAGACTGGGTGACAGGGTATACTTTATAAATGAGAAACAATGGCAAACACTGGCTGGGAGAACCAGATTCTCACGGCGCACATTTTACCTCAACAAACAGTGAAAGCCTTCGTTTGGAGGTTTCCAGGCTAACTCCCCGGGAATCAAATTTCTGTGAAATTGTTGCTTGCATTGCCAAGTCTGTCTTTAATGTTTTCTCACCACTGCTTCGGCTCCCTTCCCCAAAGATGTGTGCTGTGGTACAACACTCAGTCCAGAGCTGATACAATCTCAGTCTCCTCGTGCAGACTGTAATCTGTCTGCACAAAGTTATACACAGAAGACTCCAGCAGAAAGAAAATCAGGAGAGTAGGGAATCGAGTTATGGGCTTAAGGACAACAGAGAATATAAGGTGTGCTTAGAAATTTCACCAGGGAAGAAACCAGTGTGAACGGCTGGAGGAAAAGCTATTTACCTCTGACAAAATAGGGCAAAGGAGCTACTGTCACAGACTTTCAGTTATCTAATAAAAGAAGAAAGCAACGTAATCAGATCAACATGTAAAGAGTGACAATTAAATGTAATAACAACGTGTTCTTTAATTACAAGGTAAGGAGTTGAATAGAATCAAGGAACAGTTATGCACTCAATAGAGTTGTAAAAAAAAATGTCAAGCATGGGGAGAGAAAAGAGAATTTGTCTCATAAAAAGAAGGAAGTGATGAGGGCTGAGAAATATATTGAAACATCTGTCCTGTTCCACAGCCGTATAGCAGTTCCCAGCCTTTTTATTAGTCCAGATGTGACTGTGTGGTGAGGACCTGGGGGAGGCAAAGGTTCAGCACATTCACACCAGCAACCTTTGAGCAGCACGGGCTCACTCCAGCCACAAAGGTTGAAACGTCCATATGCAGCTTTTATTCCACTACTGGAATATGGACAAGTGTAAGGAAGTTGCTTAACCCTTTCCTACTGCAGAATTAATCCCAAACAAGTGAATAGGAACCCCTCCCTGCAGCAATTATGTTAAAAAAAAAAATGGAAACAAAAACAAAAACAAAAAAAAAGAAAGAAGAAAAAGACCCAAAAAACAAACCAAACACCTGGAGACTCTTCCTTTTACAATCAATTTGATTTTGTTGCTCATTATGGCTTATTGTAGAACAAGACCTAAATTGCATTCTGTTGAAATAAGAAGCCAGCTCCATTTTTTTCCAATTCTTTGACTTTATTCCTTTCTCCTGCCTGTCAGTCAATTTCTCTTCCTCTCTCTGCCTCTCCTTCATGTGTTCCCTATTTTGCTTCTACATTTTAAAATTCCCTAAGAGTGCAAATCATGAAGGTTGCGTCACCCAACCTCTCCGGGTGCTGAGGGTCTCTGGTGACAGGTCAAAATGGCACAGGGTTGCTGTGGGATTGCATGGGATAGAGTCAGCCAGACAAGGCATGGACAGCCCTACGCAAGAACTGGCCTGGTTGTTTCCAGCTCTGCTCCCTCTAATATCTTTCCTCCAGTCCTCATACCTGCATTTCACTGTGACTGCCCACTGTGTGGGGGTGCGGTCTAGCAGAGACTCAGGCAACGAAGGTGGGAACCAGCTAATAAAACGTAAGCCACAGGCAGCACCATGAACAGGTGCAGATGCGCCGGCGCACCAAGGGAAGGACCTGCTGGTCAGGAACAGAACACTCGCTGGAGATGGAGGAGACGGAGAGGAGGCCAGCGCCTCAATTTTCATTTGGTTTGGTTTGCCCTTTGGGTTTGCATTACTGGCACTAGCTTCAGGGCTTTTGCACTGAGCAGGAGCCCCTATTAAATTCACCTATTTGGGGGCATGGTCTTGTTATATGGCCCTGGCTGAACTTGAACCTGCAATCCTGCCTCAGCCTCCCAAGTTGCTGAAATCACAAGCCCATACTACCACATCCAGCTTACAAAGTCCAATTTTAAGGAAAAGTCAGAAGCATTTTTCAAAATGGGAGTTGGGTCAAAATAGATTTACTTCAAATGGTACCTTTGAAAAAGACAACCCAAGACTTTCAGGGGCTGCCCTGGCATGGAGTCACCTCTGCTCACCCTCACAACTGATTGGGCACCTGCACCTGTGGTTCAAGGGCTCGATCACTGTTTGATCTGGTGTCCTTCAACTCTGAACCCTGAACAGCATGACTTCCACAGGGTGACGCGGGTGTCCTGCTGAAAGTGGGTGGCAGCGAGTGCCTGAGTCCATGTGCCTGCCCCACAGTCTGTCCCAGCAGGGCTTGACCCAAACCACCTTTCTCATTGACTGCTCAGGGTCTAAGACTTGACTCATGGTGGCATGAGTGATCGCCTGAATAACCCCTTACATACCCTTCTCTGTCCTGTCCCTCCCCTCTCTTCCTACCTAAGTCCACAAGCTCTACAGGCTGCAAGAGTCAGCCTCAGGCAGGCCGAGCTGTCTTTCCAGCTCTCCTGCCAGGTTCCTGGGAAGAAAGTGGTTTGTTCAGAGGGCACGAGCTGGAGCTGCGACTGAGACCTAGCTCTACTGTTGGAGCTCTCCACACTCTCACTCCCTTGGTACAACTTCCAAGATATCACCTGAGGGGAAAAAAGGGATACATTGAAATTCCTACCACAGTGCCCCCAATATACAGTAAATATAGCTTAAGAAATATAGCTCTCCACCTCCATAGCTTCAACATTTAAGCCTTTTGCCAGATCTCCGGTATTAAGAACTACCCTGATTTTTACACATTAGAAAATGCAAAGAAAAGTATCCAATGCTTATTTATGGCACCTAATAGCTCCTCACTTAATAATCCCACTCCAACTTATGCCTGTCACTAAACCTAGAGTCTCATCACAGTGCTCTGCACATAGGTACTGCTGACTAACTGCAGGTTAAGTTTAAAGCCAGTGGCAAGGTACAGAGAGGTGGGGCTTCACCTGTGTGGGTGAGGCTTGAGCGGAGAGCTCATGAAGGGCCCAGGACCAGCCCCAAGGAGGGAAATACAGCGGGAGAGCTGAGAGGTGATGCAGAAAGCGCGAGGGCTTGGGCTTCTGAGAGTTAGGTGTGAATCTCTGCCTTAATGGGACGTTGCTCCACCCCCAAATGTGGGGGAGCTAAGCCCCAGAAGGCAGGTGAGTGCTGGAAGGAATCTTTCAGCTGCAAACAACAGGACCGCCCATCCCAGCTGGGACACTTCTGCCCCTCTCAGGCTAAGGTTTCCACCAGTGCTGGGATAAACACCAGAGATGCTGAAAGAGGAGGCAAAGTTAAGGACATCACAGCTAACCAGAATGGGATGAGGTATTAAAGAGCCCTAAATAAAGGGAGAAATTATTTTTGGAGGTATAATAATAACCCAGCATTTTGAAATCCACAAGATATCTCGAAACCATGTTTTCTATTTTTTGCATTACTCTTCTATCTTTTTTTTTTTTTTTTTTTTTGTAGAACTGGGGATTGAACTCAGACCCTTGTGCTTACCAGGGAAGCACTTATTCTACTGAGCCATCTCCCCAGGCCAGTACTCCTCTAGCTTCCTTTTGCCAGTGCTTCACTTCTTGAATTCCTTCTCAGTCCCTTTCTCCCATGTATTTCTCAGCCTTTTGCGCCTTCCTTAAGATTGCAAACTTGCTGATTTTGAAATTCCATCCAACTTGTAGGGAAGTGCACCTTTGTTGACCCAACATAATGAATGTAATTCTTCTACACACAAAAGGAAGGAAGGGAGAGAAGGAAGAAAAAAAGAGAAGGAGAGGAAAAAGGAAGAGAGGGAGAACACAGTATCATGATGCAGCAAGGTGACCAACATGCAAACTCAGGACCACACTGTGGAAGAGGAGGATGCACCCAAAGTGACCGGGGAGCCAGCCAGCTTCCCCCTGCACACCCCGCAGCCAGGCCTGGTGCATAGGGGGAGCTCAGAAGTGGCCAGAGCTGGGGCACCCCGCAGGCCAGTGCTCCCTGCTTGTAGCAAAACAAAAGGAGACTTAGGTACCTGCAGGTTGCCAACGGCCCCATGAGCACCCTCATCTTGGCTTTGTGGATGCTATATCACCAAACGCCTCCCCCACAACACTTAACTTTCTATGCTCGCCTCTGGATACCACGTGGATTCCAGCAGTACCATTTGAGGGCATTCTCCTCCCAACCCCACTGGGACTTGTTGACTTTGGGCCTCCACTTTTCAGTCATTTCTGGAATCCCTAGGCTTTCTTCACTGCCTGCCTCACCTTCCATTCACTCTTCATGGAGCCAGCTTCCTATCTTTAAAAATCCTGAACCTTCTCTTTGTACCAGACTCCTCCTCTTCCATTCTGACCCTGCCTCAAAGTGTGAACAGCTCACAGTTTGTTCTTCATTCCTAACGCCCAGCCCAGTATTAGAAGTCATCCCACCATCTCCTTCCAGTCACGTAGATGCCTGTGACATCAGCATCCACACACGGAGCTCTCCCGCCTTGGCTTGAAATCTGCCTTCGCCATTTCCCTCGGAACTCAGGGCTGTAATTAACACCACTTTTCTACATTTCCTACATTTTTCGGTGTGAAGTGAGGATAACAATATTTAACAATATTTACTTCATAGGGTTGTTGTGGGAGTAAGCACATAGAAGATAGATAGATAGATAGATAGATAGATAGATAGATAGATGTTTCAAGTGATAGCTGACAACTGACAATTAAATGCTGGGTGTTAACTGTCCCCCACGGTCATACCATCACCATCAATATCCTGATTCGTTATCCTGACCCCAGGTTCTTGGTTCCCCATAATCCCTTCCTCAGGATTACCATAACACCTACTCACATTTGTCTGACTTCAAGGTTACTCAAATTAAATGTCAATCTCTGAGCCTTTGTGTTCCAGTCTGCTAGCACCAACCATAATCCAAGGGGCTCTGGTAAGTTAATTAAGTAGAACAACTATGCAATCATATCCGGGACCAAACCACAAACTCTTCCCTCAATATTTATCGTTAAGAAAAAAGAAGCTACTTGTGCATGGGGAAAAAAGCATACCAGAAATAAAAAAACAAAAAAGAAGAAGAAAGAGAAAATTGTGTTATTATTGGTAATGACCTTGGAAAGATAAGAAATGTGTCTTAAAGGGAGAATTAATGAGACTGTTAATTTTAGGAGATTGCATTCAAAATGCTCAGTTTGTTTAGAAAGACACAGTTGTTGAAATGAAAAGTACTAAGGAGAGGGAAAAGAAAATTTAAAAAGAAAAAAGAAAAAAAACTTGTCAGGGAACTGCAAGAAACTCAAGCCAATATGTAGCTTGCATCTGCTAGCAATGCCCTCATCAAAGAAGGAAATAAGATACAAAACTGAAATTGCTATTCAAAGAAACTTGATAAACAAAATAATCCATTCAATATAACAGATGTCTGTACAATAGTGTGTGCCATGACTAAAATATCTGACCCACCCACCTACCCACTGGCAATGCTACCAAACACAGCAATTTAAACGGGCAACCTGAACGTGAGAAAGAAAACTGGCTGTAACTACCATGTCAGCAAAACCCACTCCTGCTGAGAAGAATGTATACACTCCGAAGGGCTCATCTAAAAAGCGTGCTTCTAAATGTGATTGTCTTTCTCTTTACAAATCCTGTCCGTGTGATACTTTTACCTTTAATTCATTTCACCGGTTCTGTGTTTCTAACAAGACCCGGGAGCTCTCCTCACCCTTCAAGAGCTGCGTTACTCTGCCTTATGCTGGGCCCCGTGGCAGTGGCTGAAGATGCTGAAATGGCCAACACATGTGCCAGACCTTGAGATGTTTCCATTCCAGCGCTGTTTAGACCTGCCTCGCGGTGGGCTGAAGCATCATTTGGGATTTGATTCTCTGAAAATCTAAAAGCACCAAGCAAACGACTCACGCTGGAAAATCATAGTTAGAATTTTTTGGACCACCATTCTTGCATTAAGTGTCTGCAAGCTAACGAGCTTGAAGTCCCCACTAAAAAAATTTGGTTTATGGCACAAAGATCTTTGTTATCTTGTAACCCAAATCCACTCCACGGAAAAGTCACTTATCATTGTGAATACTCTCATGGACAAAACTGGTGGGACAATGGGCTTTTATGCTCACCGGGCTTTTCATGGACACTGTGGATATTTCCAGGGTGAAGCAGCATTGTGCATCAGAGGCAAAAAAAAAAAAAAAAAGATAAAACCCAACCCATACATGAAAACTGTGACACATAAAAAAGTCACATTTCCCTGTTGCCTAAATTCATGATTAACTTCTGATGAGTCTCTGAGACCATGTATTAAAATATTCCAACAGAAAAAGACCTCAAAAGAAGGTGAATTTTCATTGCACACTATTCCTGATCGCTTGCTCCTGAGCAAAGCAACTGGTGTCCCTGGGGACTCATTCAACATTCATTCGAATCATGGAGAAAGAGCCCCAGTTTGGGAGATATTTTTCTGGAGTACAGAGGGGACTTTGATCCTAGCTCAGATAACAGCTGCTCTCCCTGAGAGGATTTTCTGGTCGCCCTGTCCCTCAGGCCAGGTAAGCCTCAGGGGAGGTGTCTAGTTGACCTCAAAGCTCAGCCAAGCAACTGATACCTGAGGGAGGGTCTTTGAGTGGGTGAGGGAGGCTGGTGCAGAGTGCTATCCTTCTGTCAGCATCGCCCCTGACTGGAGACAGTGCACACAGGAAAGGGACTCCAAAAGGGAGTCAGGTCTCACCTTGATTTTCCTCATTGTAAAAGTAAAGGAAGGCAGGAAGCCAAAATACCATGCTAGATTTTAGTATCTGCCATTGTGTTTTCTCACTATTGTGGAATTGTGATGAAGTGTTTCCTCTGAAATTCCTGAACCCGGCTTTGAAACATAGAAGTGAAGGCATGTTCATCTTTGAAGAGAATAAACTGTGTCATATAGTTAAGAAAGTAGGCATGGAAGAAGAGAAGATGACATCTCCTCGTAGGAAACTAGTTTTCTTCTAGAATTAGGTGGGCTTGTGAGGGAATGGGAGTAACTCCTTAAAACATAAGAGATTCATCTAAATGCTGACAACATGAGGAGATGTTAAGTTTTGTGTTATTATTTATACAAGAAGCATCAAAGGAATCTTTGAAGTTACAAAGACATACTTTCATGATGATTTGTTTAAAAAGGTGAATAGCAAGTATGTCTCCAGCCACCAAGAAATTACCTTACCATTCATAATTTGTAAGCCTTTATCTTTAATTCATATATTCATGCAGTAAGTATTCATTAAGCATTTTTATGTGCAAGGAAATGGAGGCAGGAAACCAAGGTATCTGTGACAGTCTCTAGATCTAATGGGGGACTAAAAGTACACCTTTTAGGAATAATAAATACCAGAGAAGTGACATAAACCAGAGGACTTAGAAACCTCCTAGCGCCGGTTCTCCAAGCAGTTCTGAGCTCAGTTATTAATTCAGTGAAGACCTAATGTCATTATATCCATGTATCTAGCCCATCTTCTCCCTTTTCACAAAAGGGAAATGGCTACCAGCTGGAGCAGGAGCCCAGCACCCCTCCACTGATTGGCGAAGGCCACTGGCCTGCCTTTCTCCCCTCCCCGCTCTCATCCTCAGATAGGAAGGACAGCAATGGTTGCATTAACCCAAACTGATGCAGAGATCAGAGGGAGAAAGACAAGAGGAAGGAAGGGCTTCTGCAGTCCTCAGCAGCCCGCACCTTTTAATTTTTTAATTTTTTTTTATTTTTTAAAGAGAGTACAAATTAGGATTAAAAACACTAAAAGTGATACAGAATTTTACTTGATGAAGTAATATGAATTCCACAGTATTTGTTGTAATACATACTGTTGTCTTCCAACCAATTATTCACATTACCAGATATATGTGTGTAACATTGTAGAAGAAAGAAAAAAAGAAAGAAATGTATAAGAAGTTAAGAACAGAAAAAGTACAAACAATTGAAAAAAAGGAGACAAAACAAATTAAAACATTATCTGCTTCTTTCTAAAGACCAGCAGAAATGCAGTCAGTCTTCCAAACCATCTTGCTTACATACACAGATAAATCTCTTGCCCTAAATCACTCCCTCTCCTGCCCTCCTCAACTCAGTAATTCTTTTTTTTTTTTTTAATAAGTTCATTCCCTTTTCCCAGTATCTATTGTACCCTTCAGATTCTACTTTTCTCTTTCAGGTTCTCACACTAAGGAGACAATATGATGTTTGCACACGTGGGTCTGATTTATTAGAAAAACCTGGCTGGCATAATAGGAGCGCACCAGCCACCAGAAAGAAAGTCTGGTGGTAACAAGGCCATGGCCAGCTGAAGGCCCCTAACGGGAGGCAGAGCTTTATTTTATCTCAAGGAAGTCACCTTTCTTTGGCGTCTTCTGAGGCTGAAAGTGTCCTGAGAGTTTTTCGCAGGGATTCAGTGTGACAGCAATGTGTGTACAATACAGTGTATGGAAAACACAAAATCCACATGTTGTGGGTCTTGTGTTTAATTCAAGAAGTCAGGATGTATGTTGGAACTGCATTGAGCACCTACTCTACTGAGTGCCTAACCCATTTTCTTTAAAGGAGATTTTTGTCACTTAAAATAGTGAGACCAGTAGAAGAGACCTGCATCCTTACTGTAATAGTGTTTATACATATGAAACTGGATACACAAATGCTTTCTTCTTTTTAATACTTCATAAGATTTAATTGAGAAATTTTTATGCTTTGATTTTTTCATCCCTGTGACTTAACTGCGACTACTCTCAATTATTTTTCTTTTATTCTGATTTTCCATTTTTTCTTCCTACTGCCATCCTTGTAGTTGTACCTACAATGTATCTTTTAAAGTGACCCCCCTAAGACCAGGCACGGTGGAGCATGACTGTAATCCAGAGCTGGGGAGGCTGAAAGCAGGAGGATCACCATGAATCCAAGCTTTGTAATGAGACCCTGCAACAACCCAATACATTAAAGAAAAGAAAAAAAAAAGGAGGATCACTACAAGTCCGAGCTACATAGTGAGACCCTTTACCATATTCATTGAAAAAAAAATCATCTCTTACGTTATAGTACATTTTCATATATTATATACCTAACTCACTGTCACATACTAGGGTTACATATAGCATTACCCTGAATTCAATGTGGATTTCTTTTGTTATATAACCCAACATTTGTTTCCAATAAGTACCTTCTTTTCTTCATTTCCTACTTTGCCTCATTTAAATTTCTTTTCTCCTCTTCCTTATTGCCCTTGTCAAGGTCAGTGGGCGGGACC
Organism: Tympanoctomys barrerae; assembly: GCA_002564285.1. Classification (NCBI taxonomy): domain Eukaryota; kingdom Metazoa; phylum Chordata; class Mammalia; order Rodentia; family Octodontidae; genus Tympanoctomys; species Tympanoctomys barrerae. Next base: position 12,049 of record NDGN011389120.1, read on the forward strand.
AGCAATATGTCTTCCCTATCTTGCCACAGGCATACATCAGCGGGGCAGACAGCCTTGTGTCTTAACTGGCTTTGTGACCGTGTTGCCTCTCCCTTTCACAACAAAGCCGCACTGGCCCATTAAACTGATGACATTCTGATTACTTCACCCAAGGAGCAGAAGAATACCTATTCTAGACTTATCAATAAGACATTTAAGTGGTAAAGAGTATGAAATAAACCAAACTAAAATACAGAGAGGCCTCTACCTCAGTGAAATGGCTAGAGGACCAGTGGTGCAGGGCACGCTGAAATAGCCCTTCTAATATGAGCCATACCTTGTTGTATTTGTCCTCTCACACAGATAACAGCAAAATGCTCCATGTATTTCTTTTTATTACAGAAGCAACGTATTCCTCACTTGGGTGCATTACCTACTTATCAAATGACACAAAAAAAATTGCTGGGTTTCCTAGAAAAGCAAGGCTGTGCAGCAGGTCAGCATCTGTGCAAACTGCTCTGCCACTTGGGCCGGCCATAGGATTCATCAGACCCAAGGGTGTTAGAAGTCTTGACAAAGACCTGTCATCAGCTGCAGATAACTGGTCCCTTTCAGAGATGCAGAAGATATGTGCAGTCTTGGTCTGCTCCTGGATCTTAGTAGAAACTGCACAGTAGATCATGGGCATCAAATTACCACATAGCCTGAGCTGCCCGACATGAAATGGGTCACATCTAACTTCCTAAGCCATTCAGCTGCTTTCGCACATCAACTCCCCCTTGGCACACAGAAGTGGTATCCGGGTGACCGGAACTCAGCACAATTGGAAGGTATTAGCATTTACATGGAGAAGCAGACCAAATTCCCAAGGTCCCTGCTCTGCCATAGTGCCCTCATCTTCCAGCCTGCACCTCCAGCCTCATAAAGAGCTCCCTACCCTCAGTTGGCAAAGAAAAGGAAACTAGGGCTGCTTTGCAGGTGGTTCTGCACAACAAGAAGGCACCCCGTGCATCGCTGCAGTACTAAACCCTGCCTGAGGTATCCTTGAGGGACAGAGGTGAAGGAGAATCCTCCTAGTGGTAGATCCTCAAATGACACACTTGGTCATTCATTTTGCATGGATGTTACTATATGTGATTTGTGCTGTGGCCACTGGCTGGATTGTATGGCCATGGATTTATATGCCTAGAAAGTTGATGACAAAGGTGTTTGGGCAGAAATATGGGCTACACCTCCCTGAATGGGTACAAATTGTGAAGATACATGCAGTCCATGTGAATGCTTACCAGACAGTGACCTCAACAGAGAGGATTTTAACAGTCAAGTGGGTAGGATGTTTCATTCAGTGGATACCAGGCACCCTTTTACCTGACCTACCATTCCGTTGCCAAATCGGATTGTGAATATACTGGCTAAGTACCAGGCATGAAGAGTGTGCACGAGCCCACCTACAGACTGCCACTTGCCAGGGCAGGTTTGTCTGCATTCACCACCAACTGCCCGATCTGTCAGCAACAGGGACCAAGACTGGGCCCCCAGTTTGGAACTATTCTCCAGGGTAACAACCAGCTACCTGGTGGCAGGTTGATTACACTGGCCCACTTTTATCATGGAGGGGCAGTATTTTGTGCTTACTGTAAAGGACACGGGACACAGATTTGCTAGACATAGCATGGCTTACTCAATACCAGATATCCCACAAAGCATTGCTTCTGATCAAAGAACTCCCTTCATAGGCAAAGAAATACAGAATACAGAATTCTGTGCTCATGGAATTCACTGATCTTACCATGTTCCCCATCATCCCAAAGTAGCTGGCTTGAGAGACTTGTAGAATAGCCTTTTGCTGATTCCATTATAACCTACATGGAAGTACCTTGTGGGCCGGGCCCAGGACCCCCATAAGACTGGATATGCTTTTACTCAGCATCCATAACTATCTCCAAAATAGCCAGGATTCACAGCTGCAGGAATCAAAGGGTGGAAATAAGAGTGGTAGCGCTCACTGTCACCCCTGAGGAGCCACAAGCACATTTTGCTTCCCGTTCCCCTCAGTTTATGCTTGGTTGGCTAGCAGGACTTAATTTCAGAGGGGGACATGCTTCTACCAGGAAATTAAAAAACTAGTCCTTTGAGGGAAAAAAAAAAATCTATTCCTTTGAACTGGGGAGTTAAGACGGTCACATTCAGACACTTCAGGTCCCTTAATGTTTTCTGCCAACAGGAAAAGAAGGAAGTTGTGGTCTGGGCTACCAAGGGGAAATCAGGCTACTATTCCAGAGTGGAGAACAGTATGCATGGAAAACAGATCTCTTCCTGCCCTGGGATTCAGGCCAAAGGAAGACAGCAGCAAGCCAGCCCAGGCAGGACTGCTGATTACCTAGACCCCTGAGGAGTGAGGTATGGGTCACTTCATTTGGTAAAGAACCACGATCAGCTAAGGACTTGCTGAGGATGGGAACACAGTCAGGGTAGCAGTAGACAGTCACACACACGTGTGGCCACTTGGTTGATTTCAGATATGAGAATTGAAGTCATCAGGAGAATTTCCTCCTTACTTTGAAGACATTTGTGTGCAGGTACTCATATATTGAGGAAATACCTTGTATTCTTTTATCGTGTAAGATGTATCTACTATATGTATTTAAGTATTATAAACTTTACATGAAAATACTTAAGTATGGGATATTGAGGGAATAGTTAACATCCTCCAGCACCTCACCTCCTCACAGCCTGACGAGAGGATGATCTTTTTAGTTGTGCTCAGAGCAGCTGTGTGAAGCCGGCCAGAATGATGACTTCATTATTGAATCTTATTTGGAGGTGAAGTATGACTTAAGGGAAGATACTGGTGCCTAATTGACCAAACGCAGGTTTCAATGTTAATTTTGTGTGCTAACGTGACTCAGCCAAGGGATGATTCCATAGCTGGTAAAACATTATTGCGTAGTGGAGCAACGAAGATGCTCCTAGAAAAGGTGGGTATTTGACTCGGTAGATGGGATGCCGTGTGGCTGGGCGCCATCCAGTCTACTGAGGGTCCAAATAGGGCACAGAGGTTGGGGAAGAATGAACTTATGCTCTACTTGAACCAGAAATCACCTGGAACTTTAGCACCCCACCTCTTTTTCCCTCCCCTATTGCAAACTTGATCCCCAGACACTATCTCTAACATATATGATTGGTTGTTCCTACTAAACCAGATGAATTATGCATTTTAACACTGACTTTCTGCAGGATAATAAGCATGATTGGTCGGATTAGTACAATAGCTGAGTGGGGTACCAGGGATCCAGTGAGGATACAAGGGCCTCCAATGTAACACATCTCAAACTAAATTGATTATTCCCCCTATCAAGGAGAATAAATTGATTATTCTCCTTCCTATTTCCTGTCACAGCGAGTAGCACAAGCCACCCAGCCATGAACTTTGCCATTGCCCTTAACTTTTTTTTTTTCTTGTTTTGTATATAGGACAGGGTCTACAGGGTGTCACTATGTTGGGTCGGGCTCCTAGTGATCTGCCTGTGTTCAGCCTCCCAAGTGCTGGGATTATAGGTGCACACCACCAGACCCAGTCTCCATCGCCGCCTCAGGGCGCCCCAGGGCTGGTGCCAGCATAGTAAGCAGGGGACCGAACCCAGCTGTTGCGCTCTGCCTAAGCAGGTGCTTTAGTCTGCTGAGCTATCTGGTCAACCCACTGCCCTTCACTCTTCACAACCTCAGAAGCGTCGTCTCTATTTACCCTCTGCCATCTAATCAGTCATCAAGCCCTCTTCCACCTCTAAATTCCTCTCAGGCTTCCACCCATCCCTGTATTCCTGATTCCTGAGTTCAGGATTCACACTAACAGCTTTCTTGAGCGCTTCCAGAGCATCCACAGCTGGGCTTCCACTCTTCCTTTCCTTCTTTCCACCCACAACACTGCTACCGGAAGCACCCTTGGAAAAAACAGATTTCATCATCTTAGTTTCCTGTCTTAAGTGAGGCCTGCACTTCAAAGCTCAGAGTTCTAAGTGTATTACTTAAGTTCCTTCATAATAGATCTACCTTGACAGTCTTGTCTCTCCACTCCCGCATCCTATTCCAATCATAAGATTACCTATGGTTCCCTGTGCTACCTGAACAGTGCTGTAAGCTACCAGTAAGTGTCAAGACTTACCACGTCAGTCCCTACATAGCATGAATAGACTAATCTTGCTCCAGGACAGCAATGCATTGCATAATGCCTATTTCATGTTCTCTTGGACCTTGTCCCCACATATGTGCTTCTCTTTCCTTGGTCCCTGGAGCACAGAGTCGATTATCTTGTTTCTGTTCTCCAAATTACCCTGAGCACGCATATAGGTATCATAGTTTCCACTATACTTTGCTGTGTGTATGTCTCTAACTTCTTTCTGCCAATCATGCTTGGCCTTTTCCTAGATATGATTGGCCTTTCCTTCCTCCGGTGCTTACATTGTGTCATATGTTGTCTGGCATCTCATAGGAATTCCATAATGAAGATGAATACTCTGAGCACAAATGAGTAACTTGAGCATGATTATTTCTGACAAAGTTAAAAACTTTACCAAGATTAATGTAAATTTGCTTTCTCGGCTTGTAGCTTTGTGAGCTTTATTCCAGTGGTTTGAATTCTTTGTGCATAATTTTTTTTTTTTTTTTTGGTACCAGGGATCAAACTCAGGACCTTGCATTTGCCAGGCAAACAC
>NDGN011389122.1:9783-21186 GCA_002564285.1 Tympanoctomys barrerae
GCTGCCGAGCTATCTCCCAGACCTTAGCCGCTGTTGTTTATCGATTGTTTTGGCTATTTTCCCTTCTCCCCTTTTCTAACTAGTGTGTGTTCGCAAAGCTGCACCCATCCTGGGAATGTGTGCACATGCGTGGGCATCTTGGTCCTTCTTGCTTCCCTTCTCTCTCCCGCCCAGCTGCCAGCTCCTAAGCCCAGCTCCTGCCACTTCCACAGTCAGTCTTCCTGCTTCCTACCATCTATCTTCTATTTGGCTCCTAAATGATTTGTGCTTTAGCTTTACACATAACAGAAACCAGGCAATACTTGGCCTTCCGTGTCTGCTCCACACCCACTTTCCTCCTACGACTCAAGCTCAGCCTGCTTTGCGCCGAGTGGTAGCACTCCACTGCGCACGAACAGCACGTGTCCTTCTGTGTGGCTGCTGCCTGCGTGTAGCTGTTGTGAGTCCTGCTGCCACAGGCTCAGGCATGCCCGGCTCACGGTGGCCTGATGTCCTTGATCTTCCAGGAAGATCCCCAGAAGAAGGGTAGCTGGGCCGCGTGGGCTCTCTAGCTCTCGTCTTCTGTGGAGTCTCCACGGTGGCTGCCCTGGTTTACACTCCCACCAACAGGGCAGGGGGTCTTTATTCCCCAGGCCTTGCCGACATCGGTCATTGTTTGATTTCTTGGTGACATCCACACTTTCAAAGTAAACGGAATCTGTGTTGTTTTAATTTGCATCTCTCTAATGGTGGAAGACGGGGAACTCTTCACGTGCTTACTGACCGCTCACACTTCCTGTGAGGAGCGCCTGTTCATTTCACTGTCCCATTTTTCAATAAGATCTTTTATTTGGGAGCATCTGGATTTTTCTTCTTTTTCCTCTCCTCTTCCTCCTCTTCTTTCTTCTTCTTCCTTTTTCTTTTGGTGTGAGGAATTGAACTCAGGATCCTGCACTTGCCAGGCAGGCACTGTACCACTGACCTATATCATATTCCTTGTCCTTGTCTATGCCCGTGTCTTCAATAATTTTACCATTTTTTTTCCCTCTGGCAGAGTCATACATCATTTTTGTTAACATAGACATTTTACATATTGGTTCTGCCTATCCAGGAGCAGGGGCCGTCTTTCCATTTTCTTATGTTTCTATTTTTATATGTAAGGCTTTGATCCATTTTGAGTTTAGTGCAGAGTGAGAGATCAAAGACCAGATCCATCCTTCTCCTCATGGGTGACAGTTTGCCCAGCACCATCTGCGAAGAGGCTGTCCTTTCTCCAGGGCATGTATCTGGCATCTGTGCCTTTGTGGGCCTGAAGGTGCCTTGGATCACGTCTGCTCCCCTGTTGCTACACTGACCCGCGTGCCTGTTTTCATCTGGCACCATGCTGTTTTATCACATAGCTTTGTGACAGGACTTGCTGTCTGGGATTGTGAGGGTCCCTGCCTTGCTCCTGTTGTCCCGATTGCCTGTGCTATTCGGGATCTCTTCGGGTTTCATGTAAGTTTTACAACTTCTTTTCCAGCTCTATGAAAATGCTGTTGGTGTTTTCACTGGCACTGCATAAATCCACACATCATTTTTGTTAACATGACCACTCTACCATGTTGGTTCTGCCTATCCAGGAGCAGGCGACATCCTTCCATCCTCTCGTGCTAACTTTCCTCTCTTCTTTCCAGACACTATAGTTTTTGTTGTAGCGTTCTTTTACTTCCTTGGCTAATTGCCAGGCATTTAATTTTTTTAAAGCTACTGTAAACAGGATTTCTTTCCTGATTTCTTTCTTGGCAAGTTCATTGTTAGTGCATAGGAATGTTACTTATTGATTTACATCCAAAAACAGAACATTTTGCAAACTTGTGTGCTGTCCCTGTCCCAGGCCACACTGATCTGTCTCACGCCCAGTTCGGTACATGCACCATCAAGGTGCACACCTCCAAGCTGCTAATGGTGTTTGAACTAACAGACGCATTTAGAATACTCTTTTCAAGCACCATTTTAGAAATTCTACTGGGATTTTAATTAAAAATGTATTCATCTATTAGGTTTAATTAGCAATACAGTAAATCAGGAATCAGTGATTTACTGGTCCCAGCAGTCTAAGTGCTGGCCCAAGGACCTGGGTTCGATCACCAGTTCTGCATGCCATGCTGGCCCTGTGCTGAGCCAGCCACCAAAACTGAGGTGGCTGGAGGTGTACACCTGTAATGCCAGCCCTGGGGAGGCTGAGACAGCAAGAGCATGCGAGTCCGGGCTGCACAGTGAGACGCTGTACCATATAAATGAATAGATTTTAAAAATCCTTAGAGATACAGTAAATCTACAAATCAATCTGGGAGAATATATATATATATATATATATATATATATATTTTTTTTTTTTTTGCCAACTACGAGCATGGCATGCACATTTTCTACACAACTGTTATGTCGTTGCACATGTCTTCGGAAGTTTACTCCTGGATAGTTGCATTTTCATTGTTAATAAAAGCAACATTTTGAAAATTTTGTTTTATTATTATTTGAAGATATAAAAATGTAATGCGTTTGCACAGTGGTCTTGTGCCCGGGATCCGGGATCAGTGCCGCTGCTGACTGTAGTAGTTCGTAGGTACTCTGGGCTCTCACTGCTCACAGGGCACCACACACTGAGCGTGAGTGTCCTCCTCTAGGGGCTTCTTCAGTGTCACTTCTTCGGTGACACTCACAAGGGTCATGTGACACCACGGGGGAGCTGCAGTGGATATGCCCTGCTGCTCCAGTCTCTAAGCTTTTAAAGTTTTACCATTGCAAATGGTGTTTGCTGTTTTAGCATTTTATAGCTACTTTTTCTGACTAGAGAAGTTCCTTGTATTCTTAGGTTGCCAAGACCTTTTAATCCTAGGTAGATATTGACTTTTCTCACTTATCCATGTGATTACATAGGCATTGTGATCTGTATCCTTTATTCAATCAATGCAGTATTTCTGTTGAGTTCTGAATGTTAAGCCAACCTTGAATTCCTGGAGTAAATGCAAATTGGTCATGATATGGAATTACAGAACTTTTATTTATTGCTGAATTTTTCTTGCTAATATTTTATTTAGAATTTTTATATCCATGTTTCTAAGAAAAATTGGTGCATTAATATCTCAAGCCATCCCTAAGTTCTGGTAAGAAAGTCATGCTGGCCTTAGAGATCAAAGAAGCAATGAGCCTCCCTTTTCGGTTCCCTAGAGGAATTCTCAGAAGGTGAGCATCATGCACTCCAAGTGACAGGCAGAACTCCCTGGAAACCAGGTAGGCCTAGATTTGTGGGCTAGCAGATTTTCAAGTATGGATTCACCTTCTCTAATGATCATCACACTACTCATATTTTCTCTCTACTATCATCCCTTTTGATAAATTACATTTTTCAGAGAACTTGCTTAGTTCTTGTTATCTCTTTTTCCAGCTATAGAACTACAGAACTATATTTATAGTTTTCAGATACACAGGGATTTCTACTACTTTTTTGGCTTTGATTTCTGGCTTAATTGCCTGGAAGGACATTTTCTGTAAAGTTTTAGAGGTTTTCTTTATGGTTGAGTAAGTTTTGCATGTACTCAGGGAAGAGATATGTACTTATATATTAACTTATTTATTCTACATATGCTTATTAATTCAAAAGTGATCACAGGATTTGTTTTAAAACTTCTCTATTTTCATTGACTTGTAGGTTTCAAGTTCTATTAGATACTGAAAGAGATTATTTCATTTCGGAGCCAGCCTGATAGCTCGGAGGAGTAAAGTACCTGCTTAGGCAGCATGCACATGCCAGGGTTCAATCCCCATCGTGCTGTGCCAGCCCCGCCCCCAGGGCACACTGAGATGGCCATTGCGACTGGGCATGGTGGCGCACGCCTGTAATCCCAGCACTTGGGAGGGAAAACAGGAGGATCCCTACAAGTCGGATCTATGTAATGAGACCCTGTAGACCCTGTCCTAAATATGGGGAGAAAGAAGATTATTTGTTTCTATCACCTTTTAGTCTTGTTAGGCCTTGTCTCATGTTTTTGTGTTCCGTTATTGCGTATGTACAATTGCACAATCACTAAGTCTTCCTTCAGTGCAGCATGTCACGCTGCACACAGCGATGCCACAGGTACGAACAACTATGACACCTTTGCTCTACCTGTGTGTTAGGTTCATCTTCCCTCCCCTCCTTCCAACTTCTCCGTCGGTGACTGCCATCCATGCCTCCACCTGGCCACTTCAGCCTCCCCTGTGTGCGAAGTCCCTACACCTCCAGCAGCTGTCTCGGCGTGCCCGTCTGCTTTCTCCTCTGTGCGTGCCCAGTCCAACCACCCCTCTGCCATTACCAAATGGATGGGCAAGTTGGCTCCTTTTTGGTGGCTTTTTAGTCTAAATGATAACTTACATTATGTTTTATTATGGTTTCTTACTGTGATTTATTTCTTATTAAAATTTAGAAAATATAAATATGAAAAGGAAGACAATCACTTACAATATCTCCATTCTGAAATGTTGCTAGGAGCCTTTTTATATGCAAATATTTTAACAAAAGTAGATGACGTTGTACTTATTATTTTAGAACATACTAGGCTCATTTGTTATGCTACAATATGCCCCTCACACAAAATGACTCAGTATTCACACACAAGCTATGGAAACACATACACACACGTCTGAATGAGGATGCTTACGTGTGTGTGTGTGTGTGTGCAGCTGCCGTGTGCCCGCTGACACCTAAAATAGAGTGTGTGGCGTGAATTGCCGCACTTCCACTTGCCTGCGCTGGGGGCCCAGTTCTCGGGGCTCGGAGCCCTGTGTGCTGAGTACAAGATGCAGAACCACAGGTGGGGGCTGTGGCCGGAGGGCTCACGGTGCTCTCCTTCGGGTGAGGCTCTAGGAAAGGGGCTTGGGGATGGGTCTCAGTGGTGCATGGCCTGTTTGGGACAGGCAAGGCCGCACACACACATGCAGATTCCCAGAAACAGTTTCCTGTCAGAAGGTAGCAACATTGCATGTCTCGCTAAGCTGTCCTTCAGAAAGGCGTTATTGTGTATACTTCCACCAGCAGCGCTGGAGAGCAACAGCAACTTCTAGACCTGGTTGGGGCTTCTGAGCGGTCCATCCTACAGCCACATAAATACGGTTCATCATTTTAAACTATCTACACAGCATTCTAAATGGCTTCTGCCATGAGTATGACTTTGATTTCTCCCTTCATGTGGAAAATAAGCCAGAAGCTTACAGACAGAGGTTCTGAGCTTGAAAATGAGAGAGAGTGAGGAGAGGGAGAGGGGGAAATGGGGGGGAGAGCAAGACAGAGAGATGGAGAAAGGGAGGGAGAGAGGGGGGAGGAGAGAGAGAGGGAGAGACAGAGAGGCAGAGAAACAGAGACAGAAAAAGAAAGAGAGAAAGAGAGGAAGGAAGAGAGGGGAGAGAGAGAGCCACTTTGGCACAGCACTGGCACAAACCTGCTCTGTGGAGCTCCCTGAGGAAGCTGACCTGCAGCCTCCAGGGCCCGCGGGAGGCTGTCAGGGAAGGTGGACAGCTTCCACCAAAGGAGTACGCCAGCTCCTTCCACAGTCCGCGCGACCAGCGTAAGATCTAAGAGCGCTCCAGGACAAACTTTGGTTTGAATTCCCCCGTGAGGTCCCAAGCCCTTGACAGGGCCTGCGAGCCCTCCCTGTGGCTCCCTGTTCCATGTAGAGTTCCTCTTCTTCTGCCCAAGAAATTCACCCCGCCGCAGCTGGGCAGCCACGCTTCCTCTTTCTTCCGGCCTCACCGTGCGTATGGCGTCTTTGGCGTGGAAGGAGTGCCTGTCTTCTGTCGCTCGCTGCCAACTCTGACTTCCCTTGAGATCCAGCTCAAGTCCTGCCCTGTGGTGCCCAGAGGCTGCAGCGGGAGTGACTCTTCCATAACACCTGGCTGGTCTCGATTGTAACACACACCGTGGGAAACCCCAGGGCTCTCCCGGCTCCTCAGTCACCTAAGGACACCTGACACTAGCAGACATTTCTCACCACACACGCTGCACTCAAAACAAGTGCTGGGGAAACCCCTATTCCATCCCGTCTTCCCTTTCCTGACAGGTGCTTTCTTTTACTTATTCAAAAAAAAAAAAAAAAAAAAACTAGCACTTTACTGTTATTAAAGAAAATGCAACCTAATAATCTAAGTCCTGCTAGTAATAATTAGATATGGCTGCATGACAGTCCAGAATCATCACACTGGAGGAACAGAGTAGCCAGGCGCTGCGCGGACGCCACGTCAGGAAGTCGGGGCCACGCTGTGCTCCAGGCAGAAAGGGCAGAAGGGCACAGGCCTGTGTCTGCACCAGGGAGCCCTGCACGTGGCCCTTCTGGCGCAGCAGCCTGAAGCCAGGGCACTTGACTCACAGAAGAACTCTGACCAAAGCTTCTCGGCCCCACTGTGAGGAGACAAGGACGGCTCCCCTCGTGGGCACCCACCCTGCCAAGGTGACCCCAGAGCGCGCTCGGCATCCACACGGCTCACAGGTCCTGGCTCGCTGCTGTGCACGCCGGCTGCACGCGGAAGCCTACGTTCAGTCTTTTTGAGGATGGAGAAAGAGAAGCACGAAGCCATCCCTGCTCTTTCCGCGAAGTGGCCACACAGGCGGACGTAGGCTGCCTCTCTTGGCTGCGTGTGCAAGGAGCAGCTATCTGCTTCTGGATACAGCAGGACAAAAGCTGGACACTAAACTGGGGGAGGCATGTACCTGCCCCTGAAGGTATGTCTCCCATTGTGGCATTTTAGCTTAGTTCTAAGTATTTACAGAAAATAAAGTCGATGGAAAAAGGAATTAGGGCTCTGGCCCTTACGTTTTGTGGCTGGGGCCCCAGGCTGATGTGTCGGCCAGGCTCAGGCGAGTGGTGAGGGTCTGCTGACTCTGGGCACACTGGTTAGCAGCTCTGCCGGGGACTCCCGGGGAGGTCGGTGCAGCTGCTGCCCCAGGCTGCTCTGAGGACCGCAAGGCGCTTGGTCTAGTGCCGGTGGGAGACCAGGCTTGGCGTTGAGGTCCTAGGAATAACCAGAAGTGGAGAACAGCAGCTCCACCCCGGGTGGGAGTCCACTGCCAGGCCCCAAACGCGGGCCTGTGCTTCTGGAATCACCCTGCAGAGCTGAGCGTACCGCAGCCTCCGACTTAGGCAGGAAAGCCTGCGGACAAAGACAGCGGCGCCGCACGCTGCACAACCACCCCTAAACTCCGGCTTCCCCAGAGCAGCTCTTCAGAATCATAATTAAGGGTTTGAAAGTCAAATGATTTAAGTGCTAGTTTTAATTACCGCTTGGTGAACTTCAGTGTGTTCCAATTGTCACAACTGTCCTCGAGGATTACTCAGAAGCCAGGCAATGCGCGGGAAATTATTAACTCCTGCTCCGGAGCAGCAATTATCTGCGTTACAAGGTTTACGCAATTAGCTGGTTAAGATGTCATTATAGCGCCCATCTGGCGCAGGATCGCGCACAGCAGCGGCGCGCCGCAGGGTCCTCTGGGCCTCCCTGCTGCCGCCACGAGGGCCAGGGCGTGCCCTCGAGCCTCCCTGCGCAGGGCCACTCGCATCGCCCCACGCTGCCTTCCCGACGGAAGAGCGCCTGGCTGCCGAGCGCGGGACGGCGGCGCGGGCGCCCTCTGGTGTCCGCCGCGGGTGGGCGCGAAAGCTGTCATCTGGGGCTAAGGCCCTGGTGTCCCCGGATTCTGCGGTCCCCTCAAAGGAGTCCCATCTGCATCGCTGAGGGGCTATTCGCGGGTGGTGCCTAATCCAGGACAGAACATCCCAGAAAGGTGGACTGAGAAGGAACCTGGCCAGGACAAGCTGCCAGGGGCACAGGAGAAGAGCCCCAGTCCCACGAGCTTAGACACACACACACACACCCATATGCAGGAACACACTCGCACATGCATGCAGATGTGCATTACATGTGCGCACACAGGCATACACGTGTGCACACACAAGCACGTACATGCATGCACGCACAGCTGAGGGCCTCCTCTGAGTCCAGAGTATTGTTCCATTATGACTGGATTGGGCCCAGGTGGGAAGAACGTCTCGCTGGAGAAGTTAGAGCCTGACCAGGTGCACGGACTCTCCCCCAAGCATGGGCTTCTGTCTGAGCCTCCTGGACGCCGAATGGACCTCTGCCTTGGACACCTTGATCAGGAGCCGAGGCAGGAGGAAGGAGGCACCAGGAGCCTCACGGCCAGCTCTCAGCTCTGCAGAGGCACAGGGTGTGCAGGGAAGCGCACCACAGCCACTGAGGAGGAAAATGGGGAGTTGCCACTGAGGGCAGAAGCAGAGGCCAGAAGCCAGAGGGCGGACTGGATGTCCAGGGGCCGCAGCAGGCTGACTGCACAGATCTGGATGGCCGCGACCCCAATGCCAGCTTCACCCCAGAGGGGCTTAACAGGGTCTGAGGTCATGATGCTAAGAAGGGAGCCAGTACCCTCTCAGATGAGGATGCTGCCAGAGGAGGAAACCCAGCTCCAGCTGAGAAGCGCGAGGGGCTGGGTCAGTGGCTGAGACAGGAAGGCACAGATGGAGGTCGAAGTCTTGTCTGTGAGACAACTTGGTGGTGGGAGGGTCCCACAAGGCCACACAGTCCTACACGTATCGCAGACATCTTCAGGGGTTCTAGGAATAAACCATGGCTGGACCCGTGCTGTTTGTACGCCTTGGCCCCCATGCCTGCGGCTCTTGAGCATTGTCTGCCCCACCAGTGTCTTCTGTAGCAGTTACATATTCAAAAGCCCGGTTTTCACTGGATGCTTCTAGTGACTGGCAAGGCAAGCAGCTGCCCAGGGCGTGGTCCTTCTAAGGTCCCGGACTTGGCATATCAGTTTCTCTGCTGAAATTCCCATCACCCCCATCAGGAGCAGCAGTTCAACCTCTCAAGCCAATCTCCCACCTGTCGGCTGGAAGAGCCACTCCATGTTGATGAGTGGCTGCTTTCCCAGAGCTGAGACTACCTCAGCCTCCTGTCACTGGGGGACCCTAATCCTGACATTATCAGCTGTGTTCCGGCAGGGCAAGGCCTTGACTCCACACAGGATCAGAGGAGCCGCCGTGAGCTTCAGAGTGGACCTGATGCTGTGGGGCAAAGGCACCGAATGGCAGGATCCGAGGCTTCAAAGCGTAGGTTCAGGCACACTCACCTTTGGCAGGCCAGGCCCGTGGCCCACAGCACAACTGCACACTAGGGGATAGCACAGGTCCCCAGGCACAATGCTGCCTCTATTCAATGCGCGCACGTGTGACCACATGAAATGAAGCCAGATACCGCGGTGCCCAACCTCTTCAACCCTTTCTCTAGTGGCTCACTTACAGAGCTCGACCCAGTAATGACAAGGTAAGCAACACCAAAAGTGTGCTCAGGAAGGAGTGGCATCAGCTGGGTGCTGAGCTAGTCTCGGTGACATCTAGCCAGTAACCGTCATCTCACTGAGGCATAGCAAAAGCCCATTCCTGGGCGCGAGGGGTGCGAAGGACTCAGCAGCTTGGGTGTAGCTCCAGGAGGAGCTCTCTCGCTGTTCCCTGACACCTAGAATGGCGTGAGATCTGTAGAATGCTTTCCACAAATGTGTGGCTGCGCCTGGTTTTTCTTCCCCGTGCCCTGTTGTCTGATTACAAATGGCCCCCAAAACCCGTAGACCAGCCACTGACTTCACGTCTGATAAGCTTGAAGTGTGAGTGTCCAGCAGGCTTCTGCAGGATGCTTTCAAGGGAGCCTGTGACGATGGAGAAGCACGCTCCACACACAGCAGCTGGGGTTCACCTGCTAATGCTGAGCTCGGCAGAGTGCAAGGGCAGCACGAGACTGGGGGCACAGGAGAAAGAAGTGGGTACTGTGTGTTCTCCTGAGCCCCCACTCCAGCCCTCTGACCCTTTAACTCAGTCCTCACGATGAGTTCAGTCGATGTTGGTGTTAAAAGGAGGTGCTCTGGGTGGGACCGCGGCGCGGCTGGGCACTTCGGTTGGCAAGAAGAAAGCGGGCGGTAAGCAACCGCTGCACAGCAGCAGCATGCAGGTGCTGGACCACAATACTGGATGCACAAAAATCCGTACTGAGCACGTAGCTCAATCACTGAGTGCTTCCCTGGCGTGCCGGAGGGCCCTGGCTCAGCGTCTGGCACTGGGGGTGGGGGCACCTTATTTACCATAACCAGGTGGACAAAGCATTAACCAGGTGCTACAGTCAGGTCCTGAGAACAGACAGATGTCGCCTGGGATGGGCTGCTACAGGAGGCAGGGCTGGCTTGGTCGCTGGCACAGTCCTGGTACTCCTGCTTGGGGACATGGCAAGCACCTTGCTCTCCAGCTGCTCTTGTTGGCCTCCTTCCCATGCAGTACATCCTTGGGAAGCACTCTAGTACTCCGCCCTTAAGTGGCACTGGCCCCTTCTACACCCGCAATCCTTCTTGGTGTTGTCACCAGTGCCCAAAGCCTGTGATGCTGTCCTGTGGTGTAGGCTGCTAGCCCAGAGCTCCACCTCCTGTGGCTCTGCCTCCTGCCCAATGGATCCTCCTCCTCTGCTTGAGGACAGGAGACCCATGCCACCTGTCCTGAGCTGTCCCCAGTAGAGCAGCTCCTGGTACTCCTCAGGGGACAGGAGCAGCACTCCAGGCTAGAACCCGGAGACTGTCCTGCCATCTTGAAGTGGGGTGCTGTGTGCCTTAAAAGGTTGTAACAACTACATGGCTAACAGGCCACTTAACCTGGGTGCATGACAGTTCACAGTAAGGGACATCTAGTTTCCTGCTGTGCTTGGTGCAGGAGGGTAGTAGTGGAACCCCCTGCAGTGGCCCCAGCACACCCTAGGCAGACTGCAGCCTCTGGAGCAGGCTGAATTTCTGGGAGTCAGAGTCTCCCCTAACCTGTGAGAGTGGGCTGCTGCGGGAACCAGGCCCAGGGGTTCTCCTGTGAGTCTTGTCTGGTCTCAGGGTGGTCCGGTCTCTGTGTGAGAATTCCTCTTGTCTGTCATACACCTGTCCTGGTCCATGGAGCCCAGCCAGCCAGCCAGGCAGCCAGTGCTACTTCCCAAAGTCCCCAGTGGACCCCAGTTTCCCTGCTGGTGTGGACTCGGGCTCTTCTGCCCTTCCTTCCCTTTCCTCTCCTTTCTCACGCTCCCTCCTCTCTCCTCTCCCTCTTACCCCTCTCTCCCTTCCTCAACCCTGTCCCCTCTCCTCCCCCTTTCCCTTTCCCTCCTTTCTCCCCTGCCCTCCCCCGTCCCCTCCCCCTTGCCTCCCTCTTTCTCTCCTGTCTTCCTTTCCTCTTCCTTCCCTCCTCCCCTCACCCTTTCTCCCCTCCCCTCCTCCCTCCCCTCCTCCTTTTCCTTCCCTTTCCTCCTCTCCCTCCTCCCTCTTCCCTCTAGCTCCCGCATTTCCCTTCCCCTCCTCCTCCTCCCTCTTCCCCCTCCCTC
>NDGN011389123.1:0-21096 GCA_002564285.1 Tympanoctomys barrerae
AAAAAAAAGAAAGCCAAACAGAAGTAAGAAAATTAAAGAAATTTGGACAACAGCAAATAGTACAAGCACTCTCTTGATACGTGTGATAAGGGAAGGTGAGATAGCTCAGTGGACAAAGCGCTTGCTTAGGCAAGCTCAGGAATGGGGATGGATCCCTGGCACCACGCACCATGCCAGCCCCATGCCTGAGTGCACTGAGCCAGCCACCAATACTGGGTGTGGCGGTGCATGCCTGGAATCCCAGTGCTGGGGAGGCTGAAAACAGGAGAGTCACTCCGAGTCCGAGCTCTGTAGTGAGTCCCTGTACCAAATACATAAAACAAAAAAGTGTGTGATAAGCAACTAAAAGCAGCATACATGATCAGCCCCATCCAAAGACCTGTGTTCTCTGCCACCGTGCTATGGGCCACCGATATTGTCCAAGAGAGACCTGGCTGCACTTCTCTAGGTGCAGAGCACTCTTTGCAGCAGGGATCTCAGCACACAGGGGCCTCTTGACCCAGACACTAGGGACAACTCAGAAAAACCAATCCCACTTGGGCTTACAGTATACCAAAGAGCTGCTTGAATGAGAGATGGCAGAATAGAAGTTTTAGTATTTTTTAAAATTTCCCTCCTACTTCTCTTGTTCTGACCAGTTCTAACTCTGTCAGGATTCAGGCCTAATGTGTTTCCCAAAGGCCTCATGCATGTGGCCAATGATTAGATCCTTGGGGCACTGTACAGATCAGTGGATTCATTCATCAACGAGTTCAGTGGCTGGACGTGCTATTAAGACACAGGACACAGTTGGAAGTCACTGTGGTGTGACCCAGAAGGCTGTGTTCTTGTCCCAGCTTCTCCTTGGTCACTCTCCTAGATGCCAGGAGGTGAGAAGTGTTTCTCCTTAGGCAAATGGGGACAAATCTTAGAGTCTGAGTGACCAAAGTGCAGCCCAAAACTCACTCATTCATTGCAATGTGCCAACACTGAAATTAATCCTGAATATTGAGGTTTTTACTTCAGAAAACAATTACATGAACATTTTATCCTAAAAGAAAAGCACCATAACATATATGCCACAGGTTTGCCACCTCTGCCCTTGGTCCTTCCACCAGGCCCTTGCCTAAGAGCCAGTCAAGTATTTACTAAATCTTTAGAAAACAATGAACCACCATTAACTTCTCCTTTAAGATATGGATGTTGAATATTTTGTGCCAGTGAAAGGAAATTGTGTAGGGCAGACCCCTACAGATTATTTCCGTTAAGACAAAAAAGAAATGCAATTTCAGCATAGGGAGAGAAATAAAATTTCTCCTCAACTTGTGTTTGCATTTAGAATAGACCTCAGACAAAAGACAGATGAGTAAGAGAAAAATAGAAGTTTATTCACACATGAAGTGTACATCACATGGAAGAGGATACAGTGAAAGGTAACTCAGAGGAATGGTTTAGGTCTCTGGCCAATGAAGCATCTTTAAGGAAGAACAGCAAATCTTAGAGAAGACAGAGAAATCAGTCTCAGACCTCCAGCAATAGAAGACTGGAAGGCAAGCAGAGCAAAGGAGCCAAAGGAATGGGGCTTGTTTGTGAATTCCTCTTGAGCCACTTTTGACCTGAAAAGAGTTGTCTCCAGTAAAGGAGAATTGATGTTTGGTCTTGAGGCAGAAGAGAGGATGGGGGCAGAATGGACCCTTTCTTTGTTTGCTGTTTCTTAATTACCACTAGCTCAAAAATATTTGTTAGAGTGGCAAATGTTGGGGTTCCATTTTATGGTTTCCCTCATTTGCTAATGAAGTCTTCTGCCTCATGAGTTTTCCAAGAGCATCAAGCAATGTTAAATGTAGACACCTGGCAGCTCAGTCACAGTAGGAATGTTCTCTTCCTCATTATACTCAGGATCTAAGAGAGTTTTGAGATCCAATTTCCTCTTTGAGTTCTTGGAGAAGTAAAAGGCTCTCCTTTCTTGGGAGAACTATAAACCTATTGTCTCTCTCTACAATACTCTATTAAGGTATTCTGGAGACATCTTAATTGGTTAAAACTTGAGAAATACTAAAATTAAGTCAATAAACTGCTTCTATTTTTACCTGCCCTCCAGCCATTGAAAAGTATTTGATTAATTTTGCATACTTATATCTGTTCATCTGAACAACTAAATCGAAGACAACAATATGCAATATATCATTGTTGACTTCCTATTATTTTGTTTAGTGAAATTCCATATCATTCCTATTTTTTTACTACTTTTGATTCTCTTTAGAAATTAAAAAAAATAAATGCAAAAGATTCTGTTGAATAGAATGGGATCAATGAATGTGAATAGGCAATAAATAAATGGAAGATGATGTAAAATAGAAATATCCAGAAGTATAAAATCAGTTTATGTCTCAGTCATGCTGTCATGACACAGTGGACCTGATTCAACCATGAAGATATCTCTTGGAGCATGTGCAGGGCTGCAAAATGACCTCCAGCCCAGACTGAGTTTGACAAGAATGAAGGAAGGTTAAGGAACAATTTCCTAGAGACAGTTATGACAGTATCTATGAATGAACCTCTTAAAAATTTGATACAAGATGAAGAGTGTCTCCAGTCATGGGAAGTAGGTCACCTGCCATGTCCCCTTTCCTAGTGTGTAATTAGAGGTGTGAAGAACCCCACACCTGGTGTTTCTGAAGGCTGTGCTGATGTACAATGGCCCCCACATGTGGAAAATTCTTGAATCATTAGAGAGGCAGGCCAATCATCCCCTGTAAAGTTAACGGCTACAAAACTCATCAGTGCTCATGGCGTTCATATCAGTATCACAGAATAATCTAGAACACTGCCAGAGTTTGCTCACAGTATTTCATGAAACTGTGATTTTAGGTAGAGACCAGCGTGATTCTATGTGAATATAGAGATGATACCTATTCACTTAGGAGCTGTATAGATTTATTTTGCTCAAGAAAAAGTATTGAAGAGTATTATAAATGTTTAGTTGAGCAGATAATCCAAACAATGGACACATTTGGCTAACATAAACATGGCTGCTGTGGGCAAGTTCCACTCTACAGCAGCCAGTCCCTCAGTAGCCAGGGGTGGGATATGTGATTGTTTAGCTCTCTATATACTTATGAGCTAAAAGAGCTGGGGGACTGATGGGCCCGTAAAATCATAAATTCACTTGGAAGCTTCTCTGTTATGCTGAATGGCTAGACTGTCTTATCTATCTTCCCACATAGATTGGCTTCATTGCTTGCTTATGCCCCACCATGGCCACTGGCTTGACATCAGAACTTTGATTTGGGTTCTGCTAGAAACTCAATATCTCAATGTGCCACATTCAATTTCCTGAGAGAAACAGATTGAACAACATTGAATGGAGTCCACTACTGCCTACAGAGCTGTCCCTAGGCTAAGAGTTTATTGATAGAAATGCAATGATTGGTTCATGTCCCTTAAACAAAGCTGTAGTCATGAACAGATTAGACTGTAAGAACATGCAGGTAGCAAGGCAATGGCTAACCTGTTTAGTACTCTGCTCATTCATAGCTGGTCCTTGATGTTGGCTTTATAGCTACTAAAAGCAACCATACTTTATCTCAGCGCATTTTGAATTTGAGTTAGAAATTTTTAATATGTTCTGTTGCTGATTACAGAGGTAGTACTGTATGAGGTATAATTGAAAAATGCAGGGAATGTTTAAATTTTTGAAAGTTATTACAATATAGGAAATGTAGGCATTAATCTGCCCTCAGAGCTTTCCATGCTTCAAACACAGTTATTCCATCCTTCTTACCACTTTCCTATGCAGTCTGTATTTTTTGTTGTACTGTGATTGCTGCCTCAGCATCCAGAATCAACTTAAAACATTTACCATTCATTGCGCTTGTGGCTTTGGGGAAGAGTCAGAAGTCCCAGAGTGCTAGATCTGGTGAGTAAGGTGGGTTAGGACCCATTAGAATGTATCTGCTTGACAGAAGTTGCTGTGTTTTACATAGGTTCAGGACATCAGTGCAGTTCAGAAAGACACAAAAGAGGACTTCCAGAACTGCCTCTGAAAGTGGCAAGAACAACAACCTAGCTATGCTCAAAGATATGTCTTTCACTGCAACAATATTTTAAATTTTTTATTCAAATATTTACTGTATTTTGTGATCACATTTCATATGTATTGTAAGTTAGCGGAAGGCTCTCTTGCCCCACGTAGATAGAAATCACCCAAATTGTAGCTGTTATTGTGAAGAGCCCTGAGCTTTTAATATTAGCAGCAATGAGTTGTTGGTGTTGGGTGTTCTGTACCATTCTCCTGACAACTGAAGCCAGCAGTGACTTCCGGGCCTTGGGAACTCTTCTGGTCAGTAGAAATAGCAGCACACAGCAATTATGCATTGCTTTCTATGTTTTCTAACTACTACATGCCCCAAAGTTACTATCTCTGGCTGCTGGCCACTTCAGGCATCAGTGGTCCTTCATAAACCAGCTCAGCCTGCTCTACATAGGATAGAAATCATAAACAGGCTAAAACATGCCATCCCAAAGCAGTGTTGTTAGGAGTATCGAGAGGATAGTGAAGAGCAGCATACAGTGGTTCACTATAAATAAGGGAGAAGTGGCTTATGTATAAGAAAAAGGTGGGCTCACAAACACACAAGATCAACCTTCCTGCTTAGTTATGGATAGGGGAGGGCTTCCTCTTGGGCCTGATTGAGGACAACTGGAGAGAGTGGGTCACCTGCGATGGACTCACAGCTGAGGCTTACCACAGCCAAAATGAACTTATCTCAGAGTGTCGCTGGATTTAGTTATGGCCAGTTGTAGAGCATTTTGGGGCAGCTATAGAAGAAAGAGAAAGAGAGAAAGAGAGAAAGAGAGAAAGAGAGAAAGAGAGAAAGAAAGAAAGAAAAAGAAAGAAAGAAAGAAAGAAAGAAAGGAAAGAAAGAAAGAAAAGAAAGAAAGGAAGGAAGGAGCATGGGACTTGTTTCTCCTGTCTCAATGGGATGAATAAAAGATTCTTTTGAAGAATTATTTTAGGAAAGTGTAGATAGTTCTCAAAAACTAAGGACTCCCATGAACTCATTGATGTTAGCATTCACCGCATCAACCAGACAATTCTACACACACCCAGTCCAAAAATATATTGAGAGCTATTATTATTCAGAGGTTCACTTAATTTCTACTGTAACTTCTTTTCCAAAGACAACATTCACTAAGCAATTTCATCAACTGCTGAAGCATTGTGTTCCAGGGCCACAGGAGTGAAATGCTTTTGGTAAAGTCCAGTACTCACTGACCAAAAGCTGTTAGCCAGCTTTGTCTTACTGTAGCAGTTACCTGAGACAAGCAATGTGGAAGGCGAGAAAGCTTATTTCGGCTTTAAGTTTAAGAGGTCCCAGGCCATGGTTGGTTAACTGGCCTGTGGCTGAGAGAAAAAGCTACTCACTCCATCCCAAACCAGGGAGAAAAATAGAGAGGAAAGAACCGGTGTCCCACAGGGTTCTTCACATGGTCTCTCAGAGGACCTAAAGATTTCCCACTAGTCCCCCATCTCAAACTCTCCCCCCACTTTCCCACAGAATGATGCTAGGGGCCAAGTCTTTAACACATGGGCCTTCGGGAGACATTTAAGATCCAAGCTCTGACACCCCTGTGTGCTAAACCATGCCAGTAACCATGAGCTACCATTCTCTCTGTGCTATTTTAACTGCTATCATTTTTGCATTTCAGCACAAGAGCTGTTCTAAGCCAGAAAATGCCAGATGGCACCGAGGAATCAGATTCCTGAGCAATGTCATCTACAGCAGTGAGCCAGCAGCTAATTGACAAAGATACCCTTGCTGTTTTTATAGAAGTCATGATGTCCTACTTCTATCACCAGGACTGTCCTTTTAGAATTGGCTTGGGTCTCAAGCTCTCTTTGGAACTTGATTCTGGGTCTGATCCTACTTCTTAAATCCTGTCTTCAGATGTAGCTTCGCAGTGTCTTCTCTTTACTTCCTTAGCATTTAGAAATCCATTCTCCTCCCGCTCAGAAGTCCTTTCTTACTCCTCATCGGCATCAACACTTTCATAGCTGTCATTTGTTATTAGAATATCTTTAAAAATATACCTATTCCTTACTTTCTTGACAGCTAAGAGCTTTCTAGATTATAACCAGGTGGTTCGTTCCTACTGGGTTTGGAATCTCCATGGGGGTTTTCTTTTGGTGTCTACTTAATATTTGTATATGAAGAGATTGCTCTTAAGAACTTTATTTATCCAGGTCAGAGAATTCAGAAAACTAGTGTCCTGTAGGGCATGTACAATTAGGAATTAAGTGATGAATTTTATTTTACTTTAAAAAATTTTTTATGTGTTTGGTACAGGGTCTTACAATACAGCTAGGACTCATAATGATCCTCCTGTTTCAGCCTTGCCAGTGCAGGGATTATAGTAGTGTGCCACCATGCCCAGTCTCAATGGCCAGTTTAGTGCTCCTGTGGCAGGGTCAGCACAGCATGTGGTACCAGGAATTGAACCTGGGTCCTTGCACTTGCCTAGGCAGGATCTTAGACCACTATATTATCTCTGTGGCCCTAAGCAGTGAATTTTAGCTCAAGCCAAGATATTATAATGTATCTATCTGCAGGCAGGTTTCCCTAGAAAATGGTTTCAGTTGCTCAGTAATTCTGATGTCACAGATGTGGCCAGGAAATTATTTTACATTTCATTTCTGAGTTAGGTTGTGGGGATGGCTCAAATCCATTGATCTCTGATTGTTTGTAGATGTACTTGTGGCATAAAATATTTCCACGTACGAAATGCTTGATTCCTTCATTCATGTTTCTGAGTCAGAATATTGTAGTAGTATATATGAGAGGCCAGCAACCCTCAAAGGTGGTTCTAATAGTTGTTGGAACTAGATCTCAAGATGTGATTCTTAGCCCAGCAACCTTAGCATCTCCTAGGTGCTTGTTAGAAAGGCACCCTGGGGTCCCAGCAAGCTTTATGTTCCAGAGGATTCTGTAGCAGGCTAACATGTGACATTCACTATTCTAAGGACTTCATATAATTATATTTATAGAGCGTTTCTTTAAACGAAGGGCCAATAGTTTAAAGATACATCACAGTGTTACAATTTGCCATGGGCTCATTTAACCCACTTTTATTATATCCCACATGCCCAAATTATATAATATATTGGCAATAAATATATCAAGAAGACATAATTTCTATCTCAAGGCAGACTTGAACTCATAAGGGAGATGCACACAGGAGCACATAATTGTGAGTCGATGTTTCACATATGTATGAAAGGTGTGTTTTTCTCTGAAGGGTGTGGTCTGGAGGAGACTATTCAGTTCTGAACCTGAATAGAGGTCTTTTTGTGTTGTGAACATAACATCATATATAGAAATCAGATAGGTACTAAAATATCTACTTACAGCTTCATGCTAAGTAAGAGTTCAAAGAATGACACTTGGATGCTCTGGACCCTGCAGTCCTCATCTGGGAAGCCTTGGAGGAGAGCAGAGTCGATAGATTGAATATTCACCGGGCTAGGAATGTGTCTATGCTGGCCTCCTCCTACATCAGACACCAATCAAGCAAAAGCCCAGAAGGTAAATGTCACTGGAAAGCACAGCCTTCCGCATGAACTGTGCAAAGGAGAAAGGCAGCTCACTCATGTGATGCTCTAGTATTACCTCTTGGGAGCAGTGTGCACGGGGAGGAGAACACTCACCTCCTGTCTCCCACAGGCTGCCCTCATGGGAAACAGGTGTGCATTCCTTCTCCCCAGTAGAAACATGTGAAGACCAAGTGAACCAGCCCCTGGTGAACCCCAGTGATCTGCAAGCAGATGAGCACAGAAGAGAGCATCCCAGGTGAAGGGTGCAGCATATTCAGGGGTCCTGGGGCCTAAAGTAGCATGGAGCTTGCAGAAGGTGGGTGCAGGATTGTGTTGTTTAAATTTTCAGTTTGTCTTTTAAGATAGGGTCAGAAGATAATTTATATTAAATGTTAGAAGAGTGCTTCATTGTTTTATAATTGAAAATTTTGAAAATATGTAATCAAGCAGTACTAGACTGATAAATTAAGTGTAGTATTATATATCAATATTTATTTGCCTTATGCTATGAATTTGTAATCATAAATTCTATTTCTATCTAATATCTTAAATTATTTTTTGATATAAATATTTAAGAAGTGCAGAAATGCATTCTCCACAATGTAAACAATGAGGATCTGTGGAGCAGTTCTTTCTTCTTAATTTTGGGGTGTGAACAGGCACTGCTTTTATAATTATGAAAAATGGACAGTAGATCCCACTCACTGCAAACAGCTTCCCGTTTCTCCAGAGGATGACCAGGTCACTGTGACCTTCCTGAATGTCCGCGGGGAGGCTGACTCCAACTCCAGTGAACTTGCTCTTCCCTATTGCTGTGCTGGGTGCAGCAGTTATGATTGGAGGAATTTCTTTTACTGAATACAGTCCCAGGGGTTGCTATGCACCACTTTATTTGTTTCTGTAAATGAGAGGTCTTTTTTTTTTAAATCAGGGAGATAGACTCAACTTAAAATTTAAGTTTGAAACACAGTAGCTATAGCCACTATTTTTAAGCCTTTCTAAACCTTTTATTGACTTTTTTGGGATTGTAGAAAACAACATATTTTCTCCTAAAAGATTCTTTGGCAAGAGAGTGATTTGAGTTCTTTCTTTAACCTTCTTTTATGGGCCTATTGACTTCTATACAGTTCATGAAAGTTATGTGAATGTTTCATTCCTTTTTTTGTGTTGCTGAAATGTATCTTAAAAGTGAAGTTTTCAGAAGCAAATCTTGAGTAAGAATTTGTCTCTTTCTTCTTTGTTTTTATTTTCTGAATGTCTCCCACCACGCTAAGATATTTGGAGGCTGAATGGCACCTCTCCTTCCTCTTTGAGCCAGTGACTCTGCCTGGTTCTCAGTCCCATCAGCTAACCTCCTTCTGTGCCATGTGCCTGTGTCCCTCAAGGCCAGGTGTAGGGAGGCCTGTGGAGGAACAAGACCTCACTGGCACCCGTTTCCAGGGATTATCCCTCAGGCAGTGTCATGCGAGGTTTCAGTCATGATGGAAACACCCAGCAGCTGGGTGTGCAGCTGCCAATTCATCAGTTTGAGAAGTGAGTCCACTTCCGTGGGCATCCCTGCATGCAAGGCATGGGGCTAGCTCTGCACACACACTCACTTCCTCCTTGGCAGAGCTCAAAGAATGGCCTTTGCTGTCACTGCCCCAGAAATGTCTCACACCCGGCAGAGCAAACTGGAAACCCCATGCTAGGTGGAGTCTCTTCCAAGAGAATGGCAAAGGCAGGACCCCAGGCCAGGAGGTGGAAGACCCAGCTCCTCACAGCAGTTCACTCTTGGGAGTTTGGCACATGTGGATGTGTCATTTTACCTGTCTATGTGCAGTGACCTCCTCTGGAGAGAGCACATATGTCCCTCTTGATATGGAGGTGAAGAGGCTGCAGTGAATCCTTCTGCACATTGCTCAGGACACACAGAAGGGAGCTGCACACAGAATGAGGCTGGCCACCCCGCTGAGGCAAGGCAGCAGCAGTGAGGCAGAGCCAGAGCACTTGGGTGACACCAAGTGAGGGTGCAGGGAAGGGCGTGCGAGAAACATGCTGCGTTAGTCCATGTCCACTTCTCTGGCCCCTGGGAGGGGTATCTACAGTCACATTTCTCAGGTGGATTAATTAGGACTTGCAGAGACTGAATAAAGCAAGGTAATATAGAGCAAGGAAAATTGTGTACAGCCTGATTTATACCAGTTACTACACTATTGCAGGTTTAAGTGAAAGAAAGCTTATTGGGAGCATTGTTCATAGATGTGGAGTAGAAGGAGCACCAAGGAGGGCCTGACCTTCAGGGACTCTCAACAGCACAGTGCAGTTTGCAGCTCCAGTTTGAAAGGAGCTGGCAGAGCTCAGGCTATGGGGATACCACAAGGGGCCCTGACTGGGTGTGTCTCAGTTGGCAGGGGAGACAAGACATGCTGATCTGGTCTTGGCCTGGCCTCCTTCTTCTTCCATCCTCCATCAGAAGCCCCCCTCCCTGACAAGAAATCCAAACTTGGGGCCTGGCAGATGCAATCTGTGGAGCCCAAAGCTGTGGCTGAAAAGAAAGACAGAGAATGGTGGAGTGGGGCAAGTGGGCCAAAATACACAACAGCCACCCAAAAATATGGCAAACTTGGGTTCTCAAAGAAAGTGTGCAGTGATGGAAAATAGTGTAACTGGGACATGGATGTGGGATCCACAGCTTTGCCAACAGGGAAGGAGGACCAAAGCACAGTCACATCTCTAGGACCACACGGGACACTGGGACAAGGAGGATTTGAACATTCCTGGACTAAGTGCTGTGGACTAGGGAAAGAATCCAGAGACAGCAGCTATGGTTTTCTACAGGTCCTGTAGAAGGCTCTTTTCTTGCTTCTGAGGAGCCCTTCTCTAACACCTCTGGAAATACAGCCACCTCATTCTCGGTAAAGCCCCCCTAACTTGTGCCTCCTCCTCTGCCATGAGCAGGAGTGACTAAAGGGTGTCCTGGGATTCTGCCCAGGATGGAGGAATGATGAAGGCTTGGGACTGAGCCAACAGGATTGCTAAGATTAGGCAGACTGCAGCCTAATGGGTTTGGCTTGGATATATGAGAGTAATAAGACTCCTGCAGCAATGGGTAGCAGTTGCCTGCTGGGTACCACGACGCAGTGACTTCTGGAAGGAGCATTTTGGAAACAGAATGCAGGCTTTCATTAGCAGTTCCAGCAGTCTCACTTGGATGGCTCCATATCCTGGACTCCATGTTCTTTCCATATGAAGTTCATTGGTTGTAAAGTTTAAAACAGGAAACATGGGAGCAGAGTAGTGCAGCAGAAGCATGCTGAGACCTTGAAACAGGAATCAGGAAGTTATAGGTCTCCCCTGAGATGAGACCACATGCACATAGACTTGGATCTCTGAGAGTGGAGTGCAGTGGATCTACCTAGGTAACCCACTGGCCAGATGTATTCATTAAACTCCAGCTATGTAAACCATGTGAAGTCTTTTGATTTGTGTGTTCATTTCTTATTTCTGTGTAACAAATGACTTTGAGCTGGTGGTTCAGTGCAACACAAGTTTCTTCTGTCATAATTTTTGAGGCCAGGATTCTGAGATCACAGTGATAGCAGAGATGTATTCCTCTGATGGCCATAGAGAGGATCCTTCCTTGCACCTTTCAGCTCCTTGTAGAAACTGAAGAAGTTCTTTTCTGTGACAACATGACCTCAGGTTTTGCTTCAGTTTTTCCTGGTCTCCTTGATGTACACAACTCCTTCTTTTCTTTGGTAAGGATGTTAGTCATGGGATTTGAAGCCACCCAAAGCCCAGGAATATTTCATCTTGAGACCTTGAATTAGGTACATATGCAGAGACTTTATTCCAGGAAGGGATGCATTCACACTCACACTGAGTGAACTTGGATTTTTTGGGGGGTTGCCACTTAATCCACTATTATATGTGATTAAAGCCTGCCCTGGTATTGTGACATTCATAGGAATTATTTCCCCTAATATTCCCATTTGCTCCCAGTTTTCTTTGGAAAATATTGCTGTGTGTGTGTGTGTGTGTGTGTGTGTGTGTGTGTGTGTGTTAATTTGCTTTGGAATAAGCTGTGTGATCTTTCTGCCTCCTCTGCCTTTCCTAAATTGTCTCATTTCATCATGGAATTTTCATCTTGCCTGCACTTTGCTGGGTACAGTAAATCTAAATGCACCTTTTTCTTTTAATGAAAAAGGAAATCTTTCTTGCTCTTGCATTTTAGCTTCACTGCTTATGCACCCCTTGGGGACCTTCTCAAAGGGCCATTTTCGCCAAAGGTCTGCAGACAGGTCACTGCATCATTAAATCGGAAAAGGAGAACCTTCTCTTGAGTTCAAAATTGTTTCCATTTTGTGGCCTATTGATTTCTTGTGTATTCCAGCAGCCTGGCTGAGACAGGAGGGGAGGTGGGGATGGGAGACTTCCTGAAAATGTGCAACCCAGCTGCCATTTCCCACATTCCTGCCCTCTCCAAAACAGACACTAGACTTGGCACTGCATCCAGTCTCCAATACACACAGCAGTTCTTCCCTTAACCTCAAAGGGCATAGTCTAAGACCTCAGGGAATGCCAAAAACCTTGGGACAGTACCAAACCATCCACACTTATATTGTTTCCTTTAGTATACATATATGTCATAATACTGGATAATTTTTTATTTTGGCAGTGTTGGCTATTGGAGCCAGAACCTCACAGATGCAAGGCAAGTCCTTTACTACTGAACTGCATCACCAGCCAGGTCTCAAAAGGGCCCCAAAGGCGCATGTGTTAAAGGCACTTTCCCTAGCACCTGATACTATTGGGGATGGTACAATGTTGAGAAAGTGGGGTCATGCTATGGTTTAACTCTAGACTATTCCCCCAATGCCTCAGGTGTACAGTGGTGAAGCTTTTGGAAGGTGAGTGGGTCAGGAAGGCAGGCAGGCTATCTTCATTAATAGAATGACTCATGGTTGAGTTTGGCAGCTGGCCATGCTTTTAAGAGGTATATAACTGGGAATGTGACCTGAAAGAATGCATCCTCCTCTCGATCTCAATTTATTCTTCGCTTCCTGGATACCATGATGTGGGCAGCTTCTTCTGTCCAACTCTTTCACCATGCCTTGGCACTTTCTGTGTAGCAAGCCAGCTGAATTCTCTAAAAACTGTGAGACCAAACAAATCTCTCTCCCTTTAAATTGTCTATGTTGGGTGGTATGTCCAACAACAGGCAAGTGACTAAGAAAGGTCTAATGGGAGAAGGTTAGGTTATTGGATAAATGCCTTTGAGGGAACATGACATTCCCACACATTCCTCTTCTCTCTTTGCTTCCTCTCCCAAGCGTGATCAGCTTGGCCTGTCACACAGTCTTACTGTGATGTGCTGCCTGTGACTCCAGGTTGGGAAACTATTTGACCATGGACTGAAACTCACTAAACTGTGAGCCAAAATGAACCTTCTTCTTTTAAGTTGATTACCTCAGGTATTTTGTTACTAATGGAAAACTGATCAACATACTATTGTAAGGTTTGATTGTAAAGTTTGATTTCTAAATTAGGTGCAGTAAGAGATTAGTAACAATAAATATTACTATAACAGATAAATTGAAACAATATATTATAACATTATTTAAAACTTACAGGGACTGGGGAGATGACTTAGTGGAATAAGCACTTCTCTGGCAAGCACAAGGGCCTGAGTTCAATCCCCAGTTCCACCCAAAATAAAACAAAACAAAAGAAAACAACTTACAAATTGTTTATTGTTTGAATTTTTCATTTAATATATTCAGATTGCTGTTGACTGTGGGTAAGTATTACAGAGAATGAAACTGGATAAAAACACCACATAGAACACCCAGAGCTCCACTGAAAGCCACAAAATAAAAATATTAAAGGAATAGCAACTCATATAAACACAAAGTTTTTAATTTGGAGCACTTCTTTTTTTAATGTACCTGGTGGGTACAGGGTCTCACCACTCATGGTGATTCTCCTGCTTTCAGCCTCCCCAGCACTAGGATTACAGGCATGCACCACCATGCCTGGACTCTGGCTGGCTCAACCTGCCCTGAGGGTGGGCTGGTGTGGCATGTGGTGCCGGGGATTGAACTGTGGTCTTGAGGTTGTCTAAACTTGCCTAAGCAGGAGCTTTAGTTCACTGAGCTATCTCATCGGCCCCTAATCTGGAGTATTTCTACGCATTACCTCATGCATTTGGAGAGGTCCAATTTGGGGCTCTTCCCCGATGGACAGCAAGCCTAATCCTGCCTTCTTTTTTTTTTTTTCTGTTAGAAAAAGAGAGAAAGATATCCTTACAGTGGCTAAGGCTTGCTGAGTGCTTTTGACACCTTAAAAGAGAGATACAAGTAGATTTTCTTGGGCACTGCTTCAGCAATCCCGTGCAGGGGCCACAGACTCACAGATGGGGAAGTGAGGCACAGGGAGACTAGGTACCTTTGCCTCATAATGGCATTTTTATTTTAAAAATAAAGAAAATCAGAATCTCACAACAGGCTAGTAGGAGAGTTCCGATAATTAATACATTTCATATAGTTGTCTTCATTGTTGATATTCAGAGGACAAGATATAGGCATAAATTACTGTCCAAACAATATTAGCATAAACCTTCCCTTTTAGTAAACAAGAGAAACTAGCTGCGTAGCTATTTTAAATTTATTATTTTTTCTTTCTCCCTTTCCCCCATCACAGATTTTCTTTTACTTTGAACAGTTTCTTCCTAATTCCCAATATCTATCATATATTTTTTATCTTATTTACTTATTCAGTTTCTCACACTAGTGAGACAATATGTTGTTTGCATATATGGGTCTGATTTATTTCACTTATGAGTATGGTCTTGAGTTGCATCCATTTACCTATAAAAGTCTCCAGTTTATCCTTCTTTATGGCTGATTAGTATTCCATGGTATTAAAAAACCACATCATTTTTGTCCATTCTTGGTTGATGGGAATTTAGGTTGTTTCCAAAGTTGAGCTATTACAAATTGTGCTTCTATAACCATAAGTGCATATTTGTTGCTGTGATATGATGTTTTTAATTCTTCTGGGAAGTTACCAAGAAGGGGAATAGCTGGATCAAATGAGACCTGTAATCCTACGTTTTAAGGAACCTCTACACTTATTTCCACAGTGATTTCACCAGTCTACACTCCCACCAACAGTGGAGAAGCGTTCCTTTTCCCCCAGAGCCCTGCCAGAATTTGTTATTGATTGATTTTGGATGATAGTCATTCTTTCTGAGATGTGATGGAATCTCAGTGTTATTTTAATTTGCATCTCTCAAATAATCAAAGAAGTTGAACATTTTCTCATGTATTTATTTGCCATTTGCATTTCTTCATTTGAGAAATGTCTCTTCAACTTAGATGTCCATTTTTAGGTTGGGTCTTTGGATTTGGGAGCCTGATGGTTTTAAGTCTTTATATGCTCTAGATATAAATTCCTATATCTGAGGGAGAATTGGCTGTAATTTTACCACTCTGTGGGTTGTCTTTTCATTCTGTTAGTGATTCTTTCTGTTTTGCAGAAGCTTTTTAATAAGGTAAGATCCCATTTGTTGATTTTCTGCTACCTCCATGTCTTAGAGATTTCTGCCTATTTTCTCTTCCAGCAAGTTTGGTATTTCTATTTTAATATTTAGATTTTTGATCAACTTTCCCTTTAGCTTAGTGTACAGTGACTAATATGGGTCTAGTTTTAGTCTTTGGCATGTGGAAAGCCAGTTCTTCCAGTATCATTTATTATAGAGGCTGCCTTTGCTTTTTTGCCACAGGTAAGGTGGCAGAGTGTGTTTGGAGTTGTGTCTGCATCTTCTATTCTCGTCCACTGATTCTCAGGCCTATTTTTTGCCAATATCATACTGATTTTATCATGGTATCTTCATAGTATAATTTCAGGTCTGGGATCACGGTGACCTCTTACTTGTGTTTGCTGTGCAGAATTGCTTTTACTATCCTAGGTCTCTTCTTCCAAATGAACTTTAGAAATGTTTTTCTAGCTCTGTCAGGTATGTTAATGACATTTTGTCTGGGATTGTGTTAAATCTGTATTACAGGCCTGGGAGGATGGTCATTGTCACTATGTTGGCTCTTCCTATGCAAGAGTAAGGGATGTCTTTCTATTTTTAGAAATTCTCTTCTATCTGCTTGTATAGCTTCTCTTCTTTCCATCAGCACCCTATAAAAAACAACATCGCACTCCAGCTTAGGTAATTCAAAGACAGTTTATTTATAAAAGAGCTATTACTAAGGAGTGAGAGTGTGGGGAGGAACCACAGGCATGGTGAAGACATTCAGGATTACTAGCATCCGACAGTCATGACTCCTAGTCCCTTCTTCCCACAAAGAGTAGACAGGGATTACTAGAAATGGAAAGGGACAATTTGAGGGTGAAGGATCACCTGCACGGGGGCAATGACCTCAAGTAGGGCCTTGTGACCTTGAAAGAGTAATGAATGCACTGACCTCTTTTTTCTTTGCATGAGCTCTCAACAGTCTTCAGCAGATAGCATGCTGTAAGGGGCACCCACTCCTCTGGGTTTGCCCAGAGGTATCTCTGCTTTATCACTGGCTGCCTCATATTCCAAGAACACACTTAGTCCCAGAAGAACCAGCATGGTTGTGTAGGTCAGATCTCAGGCTCTGACCCCTGGGTACCAGAAGAGAAGCATGGTGGGCATGTGGAGTGCCGACTCCAGCTGTCCATCTGGTTCATCTACTATTATGTGAAAATAAAAGAAAAAGTATGATGCAACAACATTAAAAGATTTTTGAAGTGCAGTCAAGGGGGCATAGGGAAGCAGGGTTTATGGGCCATTCCAGCTTCTGCCTGGAATATGAAGGAGGTCATTGTTACCCTTTCCACATAGGTATTGGAACAACTGAAAAAAACCAGACAATTACATGGTGCCTGGGGATTTAAGAGGTATATCATTTTGTTTTATGGCTATATTTCCATTCTTCTCATCTGTTCTCTTCTTCATCTCCTATTTGTCAATGGAAAGCCTCTTCCTTGTTAACATTCAGCCACCTGTATAGCTCATTTTTCTGTTATCTCCAGAAAGACAAGTCAGGTCTATATAACCTTTGTTTTCAGAACTGCAGCTCCTAAAACCCCAGGTGAAATCCTTTTGCACTTTTGAAATTTATGACTTTGGGTTGGTTGTAAATGCATTAGCTCAGGATTCAGTGAGCACGTACTGGAAGCCAAGCACTGTTCTAGCCACTAGGCATTCTGCAGTAACACAGGATGAGGTTCTACCTCACAGGGAGGGAGGGAGAGTGATGAAGAAGAAAGCAGATAAATATATGATACCCTTTTAAGAAGTGAAAAGACTGTGAAGAAAATGGGGTTCTCTTGGTAGGGCATGAAGGCTGGAGCAATGGGGTATGTTGTTTGGTCAGGGTGGGCTCTGAGGTAGTCACCCTCTCACCCCAGAATATGGATTTACAAGGGCTCTGTGGAGGTGCTCATTCATGCTTTCCCTTGCTGTGGGGCCATTTATCCTTTCACATTCCAGCTCTGTCTCTTCTCCACATGATTCCTCCTTTCTCCTCAGATCCCAAAGAGAACATTGTGTGCTTTACCCATGCCAAAATGAAAAACTTCTGTTTGCAGCAATATTGGAAGCTGCTGACAGTTATCAGTGTCTTTAGGCTGCAGGATAATCCAGAGGCTGGAATGGATAGAAGTCAGGGCCTGCATCTAAGGCCACAGAGACAATGGGGGATGGACCAAGGAGGGGAGGACAAGAGCACAGAGAAGACTTTGGAAGGATGGGGCTAGAGGGCTACTCACATCTTTAAATCTTACCTGGGGTGTTCTAGATATTTCTCCCCAGAGACTATTGTGGCTTCTGGGCTCTGTTTCATCTGCATGAAACCATATCGAGAGACCTAAAGGATTTCTCATAAGTCCTTCAGTGGAGGACGGGGTCCTAGGAAGGTTGAAGAGTTAGGTCATTGTCTCATGGATGGCCAACTGTGAGACTAGCATTACTGACTTTCTACTGGGAAAATTCATATTTTCCCAAGGTCTGTTAATTCTGCCATTCTATATTCTCAAGGGATATATGGAGCCAAGTAGAAGCTCAAAGACTTCCTGAAATTTCATAGTGTTCATATAAAAATATCTATAGCTTCATGCAAAAAGAAAAGGAGAACTTCTGTCTGAAGAGTCCTCCTTGTAGTTCAGTAATCATGAAGCCAATGCAGCATTATTGAACTTCCTTTGCCTCTGGAATTTAACAGAATGTAAAAGGCAGTAATTGATGGTTTGTTCTTAGACCACAGGAAACCACTTGTCACTAGCCATTAGCAGTTGCTTTTCAAGAATATTTTCCTTGTCTCCATTAGGAAGAAACAGATGACAAAGCAAAACGAAAAAGCTATTTGTTATATTCCAGTCAAAGGTACTAAGCTGAATATTCCTGGAAAGCCACGTACTTGTAGATGGGACATACTCATTGTATTTGCAAATGGCTGATTTGTCTATTTATTTACAACTGGCTGATTTTACTTTGAAACCAAGACACATTAAAGCAATACCCAGACTCAGGAAGTTGTGTTTTTGGTAAAGTTTATGACTTACTGCCTGCAGAATTTAGTGATGCCGTATATAAACATTCTTAAGAGCACAGATGCTTAATTGTTTGACATCAGTTGACACATAATTCCACATTTCCCCATATTGGTGGGCCAGAGTGTGGTATTTCAGTACGTGTGTACAATGCATAATGTGGCAATCAGGGCGGTGGATCTACCCATCATTTCAAATGTTTCTTAAGTCTTTGTGTGTTAGCACTCAAATTCCTGCACACTAGCTATTTTGAAATATAAAGCTAATTACTAGCTGCCGTCAGCCATAGTTATCCTGCTGTGCCATAGCGCATTAGAAGTCATTCCTTTTCTCCTTTTGGCCTGCACTGCCTGCGCGTTGGCGTCCTCTCTGCATTCGCGCCCTCCCCAAGTCTTTCTCAGGCGATGGTAACCATGGGTCTACTCTCTGCTTCTGGAAGATCAAACTTTTAAGCTTCTTTTCCATACATAAGTATGGAAATGAGGTACTTGTCTTTCTGTAGAAAGGCTGAACTTTTAAACTGAGAAATCTCCTTTCTGTTTTAATATATTTTCCTCACAGGACTCTAATTCATGATAAAAGAATTCTACCTAAGGAAAGAATTGAGTTTGGCAACTCACTTCCAGCTTACTATTATGCAGTGAGGACAGCAAGCTAGTCTTTTTTTTTTTTTTTTTTNGCTAGCCCAGGCAGCCCTGAGTTGGGGGCTGACGCAGCATATGGTGCTAGGGATCGAACCGTGGTCCCCTGCGCCTGCCTAAGCTTGCTTAAGCAGGTGCTTTAGACTGCTGAGCTATCTTGCTGGCCCTGACAACAAGCTAGTCTTGATCTGTGGTTTTTGGCTTGACAGCTGGTGTTATGGCCTCAAGACTTCTATCTCTACAGAAATTAGCACAAAGTTTCCTGAAGTGTCATTTTAAAAAGTTTCTCATTGACCTTAGTCATCCTTACTTTTTCCTGGTTAGATATTTTATCTCAAAAGTGGTTTCTCAGGTGCAGAAACTGTTTCCTGAGATGAATTAGAGATGCTGTGTGCCTCCTGATTTCAGATTATAAGGGTCACCTAATCTTGGATCATAGAGGATCACTTAACCTGGGTGTTTTCAGGAAAATCCTTCTCTTGGGAAGATTGCCAGAGATCTCCTATTGTAGGGAGATAATTAAAAACTATGGTGGCTGTGTGTGGTGGCAGACACCTGTAATTCCAGCACTCAGGAGGCTGAGGCAAGAGGATCCTTATGAGTCTGAGACCAGCCTGGGCTTCAAAGTGAGCTCAAGGCCAGCCTGAACTGCACAGTAAGACCCTGTCTCAAAAAGACAAAAACCAAAAACCAACCAAACAAACAAAAACATGGTGTTCTTCCCCCAGGTGAAATGGGTAGGTCTTATTTGAGAAGGTTCCAAATCTTTTTCTCCAAAGCACTCGTTGTACGTGAAACCAAATTCAAGAGACCCAAAAGTATTGCCAGTTATGATCTCATGTTGTATAACCTCAAAGACAGGAGGTGCCAAGACAGCGATGAGGCAGAAGTTTAAGCTTGTGTTTCTTAGAGTATGGACCCTCAGAAACTTGGGATTTATTTAGTAAAGTACAGACCTAGGTTGTTTTCTCAGACATAGGGAACCAGATGCTTTGGTCATGGAGCCCTAATAATCTCTGTCCCTGAATATTATGCTTTTCAACCTTGAGAACATTTGGTGGAACCACAAGCAGAGGGAGACTGCATTACATTTTATCTGAGATTCTGATAAGTGGTAAGGACTGGCTGGATCAACCTGTATTTTTTATTTTACATTAGAAGTTAAAGGAAGGGTGGACAATATGCATAAATTGAAGTCCAGATGAATTTTATAATAGTTTAGCATAGATTTTGGTCACTTTTCCTTAGAAAGCATGGGGCTAGGCTCTAGACAGAAGTACATATAGCTAAGCTGAAATGGTTGCCTACACTTATAAGAGACTTACAAATAACAAACAAGGCAAATAGCTGCTACATAACTAGGTGGGAGCAAGATGACACTCTTGCAGAGGATGTGGAGAAGAAAACAAACAACGATAATATCTTTCCAAGTTTCTAATTGAAATACATGTCACATTCAGGGAAGCAAATAGATTTAAAATGCACAGCACAGCGAACTCTCACATATGCACACAGCCATTGCAAGCACCACTTAGATCAATGTACAGAACATTTGCATCGCCGTGCATGGCTTGTCAGAGTCTCATCACCGGCAGCCACGCCTTCCAATGATCACTACTCCTTTGACCTCGTCCCATATACTAATTTGGCTGTTCTAAAAATTTCGTGTAAATGGAATAATCTTTTTATGCCTTTTTAGCAGTATCCATTCAGTCCACAGATGCTGTGGAATCTCATTCCCTCTGTTCCGTTTTGCAGTTTTTCTTACTGCCCTGCAGCCTTCCGTTGTGTGCTTGCACTACATTTGACTCATTCTACTAATGATGGTCCTTTAGGTTGTTTCTAGTTTGAAGCTATTGTGGGTCAAGCTAATGAGGAACAGCCGTATGTCTTTCAGTGCACAGACCCTCAGATCAATGGTTTTATACTTATAAATGAAATTGTCAAGTCAGAATGTTGCAGGTATTTATATAGGCACAGGATTCCCAGAAGCTTTCCAAAGTGGTTGTACCATTATCCATCCCCAGTGGAAGCAGTAGAGTAGAGGGCTCTCAAGTGCTCCGCTTCTGTGCTGACATTCGGCATTCTCAGTTACGTTCATCGTAGCCACTTGTCCATGGGATTGTGTCTGTGAGGGAGGGTATTTGTTGATATTTCTATTGTGATTTTAAATTGTATATTTCAGGAGTAATGTAAGTGAATTTTAATAAACTTACTTGTTCTCTAGATCACTGTTTTGTGAAATGTTGTTCATTAAAAAACAAAACAAAGCACCCAAAACCAAGCTTTAATTGAGATAGTTTTAATTGT
>NDGN011389144.1:5026-16356 GCA_002564285.1 Tympanoctomys barrerae
CATGGAATACGTGAGTGCTGTCCCCTAGTGTCCAGCTCTCGGCAGTCCACTGGCTCTGGTGGCACCCAAGGCCAGCTGCCCTGCGGCTGAGGCTGCCACACCGTGGAAAGGCTTGGGGTCTCCAAGGGCAGACAGGACCCCGAGGCTCCTGAGTTGGGAGGGGTGTGTCACCACCACTCGCCCTTCTGCTCTCATCTGTTACAGGTAGGGGCAGAGCCTCCGATTCTGCCTCCTCACAGGTCCAAAAGGGGGCTGGCACCGCAGAGAGAGCTGAGAGCACGTACAAACCAAATAAGTTCCCCAGCAAGTGATTCTCGATTCGTTATGTGGCTTTATCAGCATGGTGCTGTATGTGCTGGGAAACCTCTGACCTCGTGTCCTGTCAGGTATGAGTCCACGTCCACCAATAATGCCACGTTAAATGTGGACCTGTGCCCAAGTGTATAACAATGCTAAGTGACAACATCTTGTCACTAAATAATACCAAATATATACATTTTATGAAAAGAGAAAAACATGTATTATTTGTTACAGAGAAATATAATTAATTTTTATTGCTAGTAATAAAGAAATATCAAAGTGGTTACAGTAAGAAAATGGTAATAAAAATTATAGACCTTTGCTCCTTCAGATAGGTAGGTGGATGGAGAGATAGGTAGACAGACTTGAGGGTCTTGATTATTCAACCCTGTTCTTTTCTCCTCTCTTCCAGACACTTTTTTTTTTTGCAGAACCGGGATTGAACTCAGGCCCGTGCGCTTGCCAGGGAAGCACTTATTCTACTAGGCCATCTCCCCAGCCCAGTGCTTTGGATTTTGAACCAGCAGCAGCTACTTTGCTAAAACAGGAGGTAGAACTTCAGTCCCAGGCCATTAAAAATGGAATTTTCCATTGTACTAGCTCTACCTTCATGTATCAGCACCTTTACCTCACACAACAGTCTCCCATGCTCTTATTTTCCATCAGGACTAATAGATGATAGATTTTCAGTGAAGCAAGCAGTAACATCAAAAGACCTTCTCTGTCAGAAACAGACATAAGGGCTTTTTTTTTTAAGCCCAAGATCCTCGTCACTATCACTTTCTACAAAATGACAAATTCTGCCCTTGGGATGCTTCCCCATGACATCCGCTGTCTTTCGAAACATGGTGTCACACATGTATTTCCTTTCCACAAACTGTGACATTTTAAAGTATTTGGGGCACTTTGGGATGGGGTCTCCTGTGTCACCCCGGCTGGCACTTAGCTCAGGGCTCTTCTCTGGGAGAGGCTAAGGTACCACAAGCACCGCCACCACGCTCAGCCTCTGGACTTCCCCAGAACCACGTCCCGAATGGCAGCACAGGTGGCGAGTGCCGCCCAATGCCGAGCTCTTACGCTCCACGCTCCACTTGCTATCTCTGCAGCATGACCGTTTCCGCACTTCCGGAGACGGCGTGAGCAGCTACAGCCCACCCACGTGCAGAAGGCTGATCTCCCCTGAGCACTCACTGCAGGCCACTCGCTGCGACACGGCGTGAGCACGACGGGCTCAGCCCAGGCACCCGAGTCCTGTTGCCATCTCAGGATGGCTCAAGGGCAAGAAGCATCTGAAGATGCTGGAGTATCTCTCAGACTATACCAGCTAAGCAGCTCTCATCTAAAAATCCAAAGCCTGCTACAAAGCTGAAGTTTTCTGAGGGGCAGAGCCTTCAGGTAACCGTTTAGGAAGGAAATAAATTGTATCAAAGCTCGTATTAACAGGAGAAAATGAAAATGTTGGGGAAGACTTTATAGGATGGAGACAAACATTACGCCAACTGTTACATTTCTACTCGGAGGCCTCCACTGGGTTGATTCACATGGAGAGTGTAACTGATCCCTATTCCTGAACAAGAACTATGGAAAGCTGTTCTGGTTATCACTGAGCTCCTCTAGAAAGTAGGTATTCTCCTGAAATTGGCGGCTGGAAGGTATAATTTTGTTTCTGTGCTTTCTAGGACTTTTTTGGTCAGGAAGTGGCTTCTCTCCTTCCCTGGCCCAGTCAGCTCCTTCCAGGTGGGGCTGTCCCTTGCAATGTTGCTCCTGCCCTCCACCCTTCTAGCAACCAGCAGTGCCCAGAGAGCCTTCAGGAGCCCGGGGTGGGGCCTAGGCCCTTGGCTTGGGGGGCTCCAGGCAGGGGAGCACCCTCTGTCCACAAAGGTTCTCAGCACATTAGCAGAGAAAGCAAAAATATTATGGAGCCCAAGCCCATGTGCACAGCCCAGTAAACAAGCAGGCGGTAAATCGAGAGCCAGGGTGTGTGACCCCCTGTCGGTCCCCACAGAGCACAGACCAAGGGCATCTGAGAGCGGCTGTCCGCACTTGCGGAAATTACGTCAGTGTTCAGGGCGTGAAGCTCACTCATTCCTGGTGCTAACTTTTAAATAAACTGACTCTACTCTGACACTCCCAGTGTCACACGGGGACTTCAACTAGGTGAGACAAAAGTAAAATGCAGGGGCTGGGGATACAGCTCAGCGGCATAAAGCACCTGCCTGGCAAGCGCAAGGTCCTGGGTTCAATCTCCAGTACCACAAAATTAATTAATTAATTAATAATAAGCATTATTTTAAAAATATTTTATGTGTCGCTCTAAATGCTCTAGCTGAAACATCTTCCAGTGTTACCAAATCCAAAAAAAAAGACGCCTTCTGAAAGACTTCTGCGACCTCCCTGACAGGAGGCGCACCTGGCCCGAGCACCAGCAGTGAAGCGAGGGCGGACACTGCGCAGCCTTCCTGCCCGAGGGCTGGGTGCCGACACCGGGGCACTCTGGCCCCACACAGCCCTTGACGCAGCCCAGCTGCGCTGGCTCCTGGCCTCACGTCCACTCAGCACACCTCCTTCCTGAGGGACACGCTCAGGCCAGGGCCTTCACCCACCCACCGGGCCCAGGCACGATGCCAGCCCTGCCCACCGAGACTGCACCCCAACCTCCCTGGCTGTGTGCCCTTCGGCCGGGCAGTGCCCATCCCGGCCTGTCTCCTCGCCTGTGTGACAGGGATGGTCATCGTCACTCTGCGACCTAGGATCCAGGAGGGTCAGACTGCCAGCCACAGACAGTGCCGGGGAAGCAGCTCCCCACCTGCAGGTCCCCACCCACCTGCGGCCGCCGCAGCAGCCTCAGCCCTACTCCCAGCCAGATGGGAGGCAAGGCAAGGCTGGGAGAGGGCCCAGCGCCAGCCCTCACTCAGAGCCGGGGCAGAGCACCCTCCGCAAAGGGCGTGCTGCTGTGGCCTCACTGGACTCCCTTTTCTCCGCTTGGGCTTCAGCACGAAGGCGAGCCCCGGCCTGCACGTTCTCTTCTCCTCGCTCCCCAACTGCATTTCCTCTCCTCCTCCTGAGAACAAAGGAACCTCACCCACTTGAGGTCTCCTTGGTGTGGGCGGACACCTCCCCTCCTCAGAGCCTCTCAGGCAGAGCCACAGCCCCGCTGCCTGGTGCTGTTGGACACTGGGCCTCAGAGGTGACCGAAGCGGAAGGAATCCCAACACATTAAATTAGGTATAAGGGCACTGGGTAGTTCAGCTGC
This sequence comes from Tympanoctomys barrerae, assembly GCA_002564285.1. Classification (NCBI taxonomy): domain Eukaryota; kingdom Metazoa; phylum Chordata; class Mammalia; order Rodentia; family Octodontidae; genus Tympanoctomys; species Tympanoctomys barrerae. The sequence goes on from NDGN011389144.1 coordinate 8,580, forward strand.
GCAGTGGACTGCCCGGGACAGGACTCGATTTAGATAAAGCCGTTGATATGATAACAAACTCATATTGGCTCCACATCAACCTGTAATGCCTTCAGGGCACAGAACACATTTTTTAAAAAAGTCCCTGACAAGAGCAACCTTCACCCCAGCCTGCACCACCCAGGACACTTCAGAGCAAGGCTGGCATTTATTAGCCTGCCACATTAGACCTTCCCATAGAAGCTTGACCTCTGGCCTCCAGGACCCAGGATGGGGTACACCAGATCTGAAACACATCAAGGGTCTCATCATCCTTAGAGGAAATTTCAGCTAAGCTTCCTTTGATGAGTGCATGCCTGTGAAACATCCATTGTGAAACTATTAACATAGCATCTATTATGACTAAACTTTAAATTTTCAACCTCATTCTGGAACCAGTGAAGATTCACAAGCAAGTTGGGAAGATGTTAACAGAAGAGGTGTCCTGCACTGTTATGTAAAGATGTGGGCTGTAAACATTCCGCACCACTGACGCCACCTTGCCTCTTAAGTACTGCACAGTGGTACTCAGGCTGCACTGGCTCAGCTTCTATACCAGGCATCACTTAGCACCTAGTCTCTGGATGCTGCGCAAGCACACCGCCCCCTCCCGAGTGGCATGGAGGGTTCGCAAACCTGCTCCTTGCCCCTTTCTCGAGCTTCCATGAGCAGCAAGCAGGCGGTTTCTACAGAAGGAGCAGGGAACGAAGAGGAAATGCTGGCCCGCCAGGGGACTCCTGCTCAAGGTGCCAAATGAGGGCAGGCAGGACGCGCAGTCTTGCTTGGCCATTTTCTTATTAATTTTCATTCTTGAGTGCTTGGTGTGAGAGGCCGGGGCAGATGCGGCGGGGGCGAACAGCGTTTGGCACAACCGTCTGCCAGGCCCAGCCATGCTCTGCGAGGCTGAGGCAGCAGCCAAGCCCAGCACAGAGGCTTTGCACCCCCACAGCAGCAGCCAGTGAGCTCAGCGCTGTCTGCACACAGGTACCCAGCTGCACTCTCCACCCTCCCAGGTCGCAGAAGCACCCAAAGGACCCCAGACCTTACTCAAGCCCTGACCAGAACAGAGTGGGCTAGCATGGCAGGGACTGCCGTGGAACTTGGCCCACGGACACAGTGGAGGTAGCAAAGTCTTCCCCTGCCAGCCAGAAGCCAGGCATGACCAAGGGGCACTATGAAGACAGAGTTCTGTGCAGCTGCTGGAAGCAGGAGTCAGGGTGACCTAAAGCCCAGGAAAGCTGAGGGCCACAGCCGAGAGGCCTCAGACCATGTAGCACAGACCTCCACGCTGCCGAGACCTGAAGAGATCTGAGGTTAGCCCTCCCCAGGCCACAGCCAGCCTATACTTGGACCTGAGGGAGGGAAGAAGGAACCTGTCCGAGCTCCCAGTCGGGGAGACATGAGGTGGGGGTGACATGAGGTGGGGGTGACCGTCAGTCATTACGTCAGTGGAATTTGTTCCACAACAACAGGAAACCAACATGGCCAGGTCTGGGGCCGCCCTTCTTTCAGGACCAGACACTTGGACCACAAATCCTTCATTCTTCTTTCCCTGCTTTATACATAGAAGTCTTGCCTATCTTCAAACAAAATAAGTAACTAAAGGCATACAGTATAAAGATATGAAAGTGAATACATATGAGGATTGGTTAGAGATTTAATAATTTTCATAACTTCTCCAGCACAAATTATGGTTTAAAATTATCCATAATTCAATTATTTCATCAAGTCTTTACATTCCAATTCTCTTCTTGGGACTTCAACCCATAAGTGCCCTCAATTTTGATCTATTCGTACAAAATGCAATTCCTTTGCTAAATTTCCAAGAGCGATTTGCTTCCTGCCCTCGTGATGAAGCGCACAGTGACATCCCGGCTCCCCAGTGGAGCCGTTCTGTGACCCTCGCAGCAGTGGAGCATGGCCCTTGGGGAAGGTGGCCTGCTTCTGTGACTGTGAGGGGACGGAACGGCTGGCCAGACCGTGGCCAGGGTGCGCTGACGAGGCAGAGATTAATGAGCAGCACAATCTGCAGAACGCTGGATAAGGGCCGCGACGTTCCCGGAGTCGAAGCTTCTGCTCTGTACTCCAAGCTAAGGATGCGACCTTGGGATTTGTTTGCACCTGGCATGTCCCTAGAAGCACAAAGACCTTTCCCATCTGATCCTGACAGGACAGCTAATGGCAGAGGTGGGACGTTACTGATGCACTTAGGACTCACCAAGCGCATCCAATGTCCTGCATCTCTGAGCCAAATCAGAGCCTCCCTGCCCAAGAGCAACGATCGCTACAGCCCACCGAGCGTTGCTCCCCGTCGCTCCCCAGCAGCCGGCTGCTAGGATGTTGCTAGGGAAGCAAAGCAGGCAGGTAAGGAGGGCTCACGTCCACTGAACCCTGCGGTTGGGAAGGCCACCACACACTCTAGCCACAGCAAGTGCCATGGAGGGCACAGCTGGGTGCAAGGTGGCTTCTGCACATACTCCCCCTTTCCAGGGTGCAGAAAGGGCCCAGAGACAGTGCTGCAGAGGTGGGTGAACCCCCTCGGCCATGCACACACAGAAGCAGCATCAGACCACAGACTGCTGACGGTGGCTGCAGTGTCCTTTCCGTAGGAGAGAAACCCCAGGAGACAGTGACTGCCAGAGAAACAATAACGGCAGCAAAGGGAAGACTTGGTTGGTGAAAGTAACTTCATCAGCAGACAGTATTTATTTTTATCATTGGAACGAGACTGCATTGATTTTCATATCTGGTTCTGAGCATCCTGCAGACACCACAGTGAAGGGCCAAATGGGCACCACCAGGCCAGGGGAGCCAGCGCCTGCGTGGACCCTCAGTTACCCTTCCCTATGTGTGCACTTTCCTTAAAAAAAGCCAACTGCACAACAGGATTTTTAAGTCTTTCATGGGTACTTAAAGACCATGTTCCTATGAAGTGCAATTCTGTAATACAAGGTAGAAAATTCTTCAAATGTTCTTAGCTAATAAAGACTGCTGAAGAAGGAAGTCTAAATCTGAGGAAATAAAATTATTAAGAACACAGCAGAAACTGCCGGAAGCAGATCATTTTCTCTCTCAAAATGTCCTCACCATAGAAGAGAAGAAAGTCTGTAAAACTAGGGGACGGAGTGAGCATTTCTTCAAGTTCCTGGAAGTGTAAGTCCAGGCTCAGCACCTAGACCTGCGCCGGGTGCCGGGATGGCACTGGGGGTGGCCTCCACACTACGGGCCCTGCTGCCGGCTTGTGCCACATCCCACAATGCAAATCTCTCGGATTAACGAGAGCTTTCGGCTCTCCCCTTTCCATCGCTGGTCTGGAGAAGCCAAAGAATATTACTGGTGTCACATTACAAGTAAAATACGCTGACTCATAAAGGACATTAATTATATTGACACATAATCATAAAAATGTTCATATCGGGGCTGGGGAAACAACTCGGCTGTCTAAGTACCTGCCTGACAAATGCAAGGACCCAGGCTCAATCCCCTGTACCGCATGCCATGCTGGCCCTAGAACCCTGGGTGTGCCCTGCCAGCCACTGCATCCGGCATGGTGGCACACACCTGTAATCTCAGTGCTGAGGAGGCTGAGACAAGAATCACTGCAAGCCTGAGCTGTGTGAGACCCTGCACCAATTAACTAATTAACAAATGTTAACATCACCATATAAAAATAAATACCAACAGGTATCTGTACGTGTTCATGTGTAAGAGAAAAAGAAGGTACGGCACCCCCCAAATGCCGGTAATGGCCGCCCCCAAACGCCCGAGCTCCGCTGCGCCTCGTGAAGGGCTGGCTGCACACCTGCTGCATTTCCTCACTGTGCTTAGCACATTACACTTCCCTCCACAACGTGGTGGCGTCTGCTGCATTCACAATCTTGTGCAGCCACCGCTCTCTGGCTTCAGAACGTTTTCCTCGCCCCACAAGAATAGCCCAGACCACGGCCTTCTCCCTGGCCCTGCCTCCTGGCAAGCTCGGGGCATTGCTCTGTACTGACTGTCCCGGATAGTACATATGAAAAGAAGTACGCAGCGTGTGACTTTTGTGTCTCCCTTTTTCACTTAGCACGGTGTTCTCACAAAACATGCCTCGGCACCTCCCTGCTCTTCAAGACAGGCATTCTACTGTACGTCTACATCACAGTTTGTTCACTTAGTGTTCAGCTGATGGACACCTGGGTTGTCTGCGCCTCTGGACCATGGCCAGTGCGCTGTGCTAGGCACGGATGGACCAGTTTCTGGGTAGACACACGTTTTCACTTCTCTGGGAGGGCAGGGTGCACTGCCGAGATCCTGGTGAGTGTCCAGCTTTCTGAGGAAACAGCAAACCCTCTCCTAACAGGGCAGCTCCTTATATTCCCACCTCAGGTACTGCTGCTCCCCTAGCCACTTTCCTTACCCACGCTTACAGGAGCAGAGTCTTATTTGGCTCACAGTCCAGAGGTTTCCAGCCACATTCTGCACGGCAGAAGGGCCTTGTCGGGGACAGCTGCTCACATCATGATGGCCAGGAAGGACAGAGAGAAGGGAGGCGCTGGGAAGGGGAGGTGCCTTCCAGCTCACGCCACAGCGGGCTGCCTCCTCTGAGCGGGCCGCACCCTGACCAGCACAGGCACAAAGGGCTGATCAGCGATGGACCCACTGTGAGGACAGCACCCTCAGGCTGCCTCCAATTGCCTCCCAAAGCCCTGCCTCTGAACACACCAGGCTTTTGGCGAGCATCTCAGACCTAAACCATAACAACATCCTTGCTAACACTTCATTTTCTATTCTTTTTCATTATCAACGTTTTAGTCAATGTGACACATGGCATCTCACCAGGATTTTTGAGTTTCCCTGAAAGCTAATTCTGGTACTAAGTGTTTCCTCTGCTTGCTGTTCATTCGCGTATCTTCTTTCGAGAAATATCTATCTGTCCAAGTCCTGCGTGCTTTTTCCAGCGGGCTTGTCTTTCAGTTGTGTGCTGGAGTCCTCTGTGTGACAGGTGTTAGGCTACTATGCGACATGTGGTCTGCAAATGACTTCCCGTTCTGTGAAAGTGCTTTTCATATTCTTGATAAGAGCATCTGATATGAAAAGTCTTAAAATTTTATGAATTCCAGTTTGTTTCTTCTCTGGAGAATACAGCTACTCAAACGCGTTTTCCCTTTGTTGCTCTACTCGCTCGTCCGCTGCGGCATGCGTGCGGCTTGCACAGATGGTCCGTATGCTCTGCGTGTGCGTACAGCTGCATGCACCTGTGTCGGCACTCGCTCATGTACTTCTAGCACGTCAAGCCTCAGCATCGTGGCTACCCAAGAAAACTAAGGCCCTGACCAACTCAGTGGTCCCCCAGAGGATCACACGTGAGCAGGGGCAGATACTTCTGCCTTAAATTTTAGGTCATGACATTAGTGTGATAGATCAGAAATGAATAATAAATCACATGACACCATTTGTGCTTACGGAAGCTAAATGTTTCTTCATTCTCCAGTGAATTTACTAAATCCTTATTGAATTCTTCCTACACATTGGTGCTGCGGTTGCCCTAGAAACAGCCAACACAACAGACAGACTGCTCGGGCCACAGTGCCTCAGCCTGGGAGAAGGACGAGCATTCCCTCCAGAACCCTAGATCCGTGCAGGGAAGAACCACGCTATGACAGCGACAGCAAGCACGATGCTCCCCTCCACTGGAGTTCCGTCCCTTGGGGGGCAGCGTGCACACACCACGCGCTGCCGGCTCAGGTCTCAAAGGCATGCATTTTCCCTGAATCTACTGAAGGCTCCAGAATGAGCCCAGGTAGAGAGGGAAGGAAGTGGGAGTAGTGAGAATCTAAGGACAAAGTTGAGACAGTGATTGTGAAGGGCTTATAATGAACAGCGCTTAGCAGGAATCAGTGCCCGTGGCCACAGTGAACTAACTTCTCAATGAAACACTAACACTGAACTTGTGTAACCCTCTGGAGAAGGGCAGGGCGAAACCAAACCAGGCAGCCGCACTCCGGAGGCACCACCTCGGGCGGCGGGGCGGGGTCCAGCAGTTACGCAAGTATTTAGTTGATAAACTTCAAACACAGCTCACATCCACAACTACATAATAAATGCACACAGTGTGCCCACACACAGCGCTGCATGAGCCAGGACAGCAAGTCAGGGCTTAGTGGTGACGGCCAGGGCTGTGGGCACAGAGGCGTGAAGCATGCCAGGAAGCTGAAAATATATGTTGAGTAAGAACATCAGAAATCATAATAAAAAAGGGGGCTCGGACAAGGTGCAATAGGCACCACCCCACCCTGTACTGTAACACACCCCATTCTGCTTTTCTGCAAACAATCACCCCAAGAGGGCCCCATCTATAATCTGCACAACAGAACAGCGTGCCTTCAAGAAAATGACAAGCTGGAGAGGGGCTGTCTGCAGGCGCTGCTGGCCAAAAGCCTGCCATTAACGCTGCGCAGTGGAGACGCCACACAACTAGGCTGTGCCTACCGAGGAGTGACCGCGAGGAAGCCCCACAAAACTGGCCCTCAGCAGAGTAGAGCTCATCACTAGGGAAGTTTTGAAACTCCGACTTTACATATACAGCCCTACTGGCAGAACGTGCTATAAAAGAGGGCCACCCAGTGGAGCTGGGCAGAACAGCTGCTCCACATGGTGACTGGTGGCGCTCTGTTCTGGCAGAGTAAGACTCTACCCAAGGCTGCACTCTACTGGGGCTCTCGGGGTGACGTGTCTGAAGAGCTGCATCCCAAACATGAGTTCCCGCCTCCTTCCTTCTAAACAGCTACATCAAACTCAGATCTAAGGAAAACTCAACACTGCATATTTTATCAGAACATGACCTATCAGCTCTTAGCCTTTAGCATGTATCATTCTGAATCTTTAAAAAAAAAAAATTCTTTAGACTAGGAAGCCACTGGAATGAAGCACACTAAGAGAGAGCGGATTCCAGTGCAAGACGCAAGCTCTGAAGTGCACTGCCATTCTACGGCGGGGTCCCTGAGCACAGCCTGCCCCACAGCACCTGCGCCCCCGCAGGGGGCCGGGCCACAGAGCCAGCTCTGGGAGGTGCTGCGACCTCGCTTTCCACGGAGCTGGGCGCAGGACCTGCAGCCAGCCTGTCTCCCGGGGTCCTGCTGCCCCCAGCTGTGGGAGATGCGCCTGCTGTGCTGGTCCCTGGGGACCATGCCGGAGTGGGAGCAGGGACAACACCAGCAGAGGACCTCACCCTCACAGGGCTTCCTGGCCCCCTCCTCACAGGGCTGGCCCGCCTGTCCCACCTCATCCAATGCACACAGGCAGAGAGTGGTGCCTACCGAGAAGCTGTCACAGTAACAGTGATTTTCATTTAGTTGCTTGTTTGTCTTTTGTGTTTTTGGCACACAAATCTGTACTAGGAACATGCACATGGCTGTGCGGTCGGTCACGCAAATGATTTCCTTTTCTGTAGGTCTACACGTGCACGGCACACGCAGTAGTCTTCAACCGGGATAAAGCTTTATCAGAGCACGGCCCACAGTCTGCAGGGATGGAGCCAGGACTGCACCTCAGCCATCACAGACAGCCGGGCGCTGGCGATGGAGGGCCCAGGATGGAGCCAGGGCTGCACCTCAGCCATCACAGACAGCCGGGCGCTGGCGATGGAAGGCCCAGGATGGAGCCAGGGCTGCACCTCAGCCATCACAGACAGCCGGGCGCTGGCGATGGAGGGCCCGGGATGGAGCCAGGGCTGCACCTCAGCCATCACAGACAGCCGGGCGCTGGCGATGGAGGGCCC
>NDGN011389149.1:0-11561 GCA_002564285.1 Tympanoctomys barrerae
AGCGTGTTGACTGCTGCACCGGTGTTGCGTGTGGATCACTGCTGGACAGGACGCGCGTGACAACAAGGCAGAGGGCAGCCATTCATGGAGGCAGAAAACAGCAAAGAGCAAAGAGAGCTGCAGTGGCTGCAGCAGCAAACAAGCCTCTCTCCCCTCCTTATATTGTGTGCAGGCTATCAGCCCCAGGAGAGGGGTAGCACTCACACCTATAATCCCAACCTTGGATCATGAATTAATCACAAACTCTAGAAGTCACCCTAATGACTGCAGGAGGCTTTGGGGAGACAACTAGACACAAACCATAACAAAGAAGTAAGATGGTGATGCCACACTGATGGCTTCCCTACAGAACTAGCCTCAGTGGAGTTTCTTCTAGAGGTCATTGTTGGGTTCTGTGCAGGTGGAGGAACCTCTCAAGCCAACAGCTTAGGCAATATAGGGAGCAACAGACACTGATCCCTCAGGACAGAGAAAAAGTGGGGTCTCTACTCTCAGAATCTAGTGTGTTGTCAAGTAAGCTGGAAACTACACTATTCTTTTGCCGTGCATGGAGCAAAGCTGCTCTATTTATTCTAATCTTTCCTCTCCACTCTTCCTTCTAGGCTCTGAAGAACTAAGGGCTTTACAGAAGATTTGGTTGATTCAAGGTACAAAATGTAGAAGATCCTCTCCTAGCAGAGCCATCTGCTGCGCAATCTGATTCCCCCAGGCATCTGACAACATAACATCTCCAGGCAAACTGCGCAGCCTGGATGCCAATACACTAGCTGTTCTTGGACTATTCTGTGTGACAAGGACTTTAATCTTGACAAGTGTAACATGGGTTCTGATTTATTTCAATACATGACAATTTACCTTTTTGTCAAACACAAGGAGTGGCTTTCTTTGGATAAATCTATTCTCCCCACTGGAAAACTTAAGGCCACTTCCCTTTGCTCTTTACTTTACTCAGTGCAAGATGAATTTAACATTTCTTTTACATGTATCTCCAGCAATATGAAAAAGAGGAAAAGGCAAACATCCTCCAGTTTCTGAATGCCTCCTATGTTCATCTGTAACTAACATTCAAGGTTAGAACAGTGTAGCAATGAGCAGCACTAAGCTATCCACCAGGGAAAATGGCCTTTTGCAGAGAGCCAGTCAGCTGGCTCCTCCGTGTTAATGAATGCCTTCTGCATGTTTCCTTAGATGATGCTATGATTCACCCAGCAGATGCACACCAAGCAGTTCAAAAGTCAAAAAATGATAAGGAGAATCATCAGAAAAAACAAATGCAGGTTGATTATTTCTCAGCATCCCAGTGTTTCCAATCATCCCACCCTTCTCAACCAGGTGGAGCAAAATACCTCTTTGCAGTTTCTGTCGGAAGCAGTTCTGTTGAGAAGTGTGCCAGCCAGAATGTTTTAAAATGTTGCTGAATGATTAAACACAAATCCTTAAATGCAGAGAGCTGGTTTTTATTAAATATCCCAGAGCAATGCTGTCTGCCCACACTTGCGTCCATGTCTGGCTGCTGGCTGATAAACGTAGTGGCTTTAAGCTTTCCTTATTAGCGTGCTCATATATTTCTACCTCATACAGTCACACAGGGCTGATTGCTATCTGTTAATTGAATTCTGTGCCAGCAACTGTGTCTTTGTGTTCTTGCCATTATAATTTCAAGGATTGTAACTTCATTTCCTATTTACAAACAATGGCAGAAATATAAAGTTCTGTATTTACACATCTCCAAGAGTATGTGTAAGTGTGTGTGTGTGTTTTCATGTGTGTGTGTGTGTATTAAGGAGAGTCACTTAAAATCAGTATACATTACAGAAAGATACAAGTGTATAAGCTACACCAAATGTTTCCATACAGAAACACATATGTTCCGGCGCTTGACAGTTTTCTGAACAAAGTTGGTGAATCTACAATATACAAGCAGGCATTTTTTTATTTTTTTTGCACAGTAATCAAATCTGACATGCTGGGCAGAATACTCAGTGAGCAGTTATAAAACTGTTCATTTATAAACCTGTCTTTTTCCAGAGCATGTAAGAATAAGGCACAGGACTTCCTCAGCTCCTTCAGACTTCCGAGTGCCTGCATCTGGCTCAGGCATCGCATGCAATGAAACTCTGGGGAAAACAAGCAGTTGAAGGGAGTATGCAGGGAGTGAGCTCCTTACATCCCCCAACTCTAGGGTGGTGGCTTGTTCTGGTGGCCAATGGCCTGTCATAGAAAGTAAATCATGTACTCCAGTTCTCTAAGATTCAGACAGTTCCCTAAGCACCCTGAAAGTTTTAAGTTTTCTCTTAGCAAAGTGATAGGTCCAGAGATGTGTTTCGTAGCTCACTAGGAAAGAAACTGATAAAACTAGCTCCAAAAAACATTTCCCCAACAAAGAATTCAACATATGTTTTCCAGTTCTTGAAGACAGTGGGACTGAGTTTGATGGTTTAAATATGGCTGGATCCTGGCTATTCTAACCACCGTCTCGAGTGAGAGCCCAGCTTACACACCAAGGACCTCTACTGCTGGGTGCAACTTTCCCCTTTAAAAGCCCCAGGAATGTAATAACGCATGATGTACTGTTTACACGAGCGTGGCATTTTCAAAGGCTTTCTCTTACAGGGAATACTTGGGTTGAAATTGCAATGTATCTTTACTTCTAAAATAAAAATAGTACAGCAGAAATAAACTTAGGAATGATTAATTGAACCAAGTAATGTGATTGTCTAAGGAATTTAATTGTATCTGAAATAATTTCTAACATACTGAAGTTGTTGCCTTGTCTCCAGGGTAAGTATTGGTCTATACCACCCTTCCTGGCCACCTGCATAAAGGTGGAAACCAAGGAGTTGAGATCTCTGAGAGAGAAAAAAATCTTAGATAAACATAAGAGAGGCTCAAAGACAAGCTCTCAGAAATCACCTCTGTCAACTGAGACCCTACATGTGGAGTTATTGCTGTCTCTTCTCCTACCTCTCAATATGATCAACTTCAAGACTCTAAAATAATTTTGTTAGAATGTTTAAAATCCTTTTCTCAGATTTTCATTTCCAGACACTTTATTATATCAATTTCTATCGCTATAATAGTAATATATCAAATGTCTCAGAAGAAGCTTAAAATATAGGTTTGGAATATTGTGGAAGGAACAAAGCTACAGAGGCAAATATAGTAGCTGTTTGTACAAAGCTGAGAAAGTCAAAGTCATAGAAATTGGTAGAGACCACCAAGGAAATAAGTAACTACATAAGCAAGCAAGAAACTCAAAAGAGCAAGACTTACATTTCAGAGATGCATAGAGAAAGGAAATCTGGGCAAGAAGCCTATGCTTAACCTGAGAAAACAGAGGTGGGAGTATCAGGCATCAGACACTAAGGATAAGTACAAACATAACAAGGAAGCAATTCCACAAATCAAATGCTGCAGAGTGGTAGAAGAGGTCTAGAGAAAAGAATTTCTGTAGAACAAAGGAAATTTGTGAGTGTTGGAAGAGAGACTTTTGTTAAAAATGCTAAAAGCAAATGCCAGATAAAATAGGTTTTGACAGATAGGCCAAAATGGAGATGCAAGAAACATGGGCCATACCCCAGAAAGCTCGATGGCAAAGCAAAAAGAGACCCAGGGAAAACAGAAGAGAATGAGGGGCAAAAAGCAGAAAACAGGGAGAAGTTTATGCTTAATTAAAATAATGCCATAATTCTCCAAAGAAATCTTTGCATTTGAAGGAGAAAGTTCTTCAGTTAACTCATAAAGAGTGGATAGAGAGGAGAAAAGCATTTTAGAACTCTCTCTTTATACCCACACAAACCACTCTTTCATCCATTTGTACCTAGCTAACAAAGGCTAGAAACCTAGATTGTTTACTAAAATAATTAAAACGCTACAAAAATTAACTTTCATTTTGTCTTTTCTTAGAAATTAACATTCCTCTGACTCCATGATCTCATAAGTGCACAGTGACTATAGACATACAGTCCCCAACCTTTACATATTTCCAAGTAAGATGTCACAAGCATCCTTCTCTTCATAGATAAATGATCTGCAAACACAGATAAGATTATTAGCCTAACTCAAGGTCATGGCCCTCCAGTGTGTTTAAGTTTTATGGCTATAGGAATATACTCAGGAAGGGCACCAAACACACAAACAATCTTAGTGTTATCTTGTTAATTAGCATGTCAAAAACTCCTAGTTAGGCATGAACTTTTCCAAACCAAAGTATCAACTACTAACAGGTAGGTCAACTTGAAGAGCCAGCATAAGGAACACAAAAAGGGGAATGGAGAAAGGCTTCATTTTTAATGTGAGATGCTTAATCTGTCTTCCCTGGGACCAGATGCCAACAGAGCTACCACTGTTGAGCAATTCTGATGGAAATGCTTTATGTGCATTATCTCACTCAAGTAGTTTACCTTTCAGATAAACTTTTAGCAATTTTAAGTTCCCACGACAGAACATAACCCTTCTTTGGACAGGAGTCGAGCTATATTCAGCTTCATTCTCCTGGACATTATTTTTTAGTGCACCTTCTCTAGAGTTAACATAGGTGGGATGCCCCTATCACCACTATTATATGGTTTTTATTTTCTGGTGTGGTCAGTTTTTCCAAAAGATGCAAGGTCAGAGAATACTCTTCTACTAAGACTCCAACAGAGTCCAGAGTCTTTGTGTCCCTTCCCTGTTCCATTCATGGGGAAAACAAGATTCCTACAGGTTGAGTTTTCAATCTGTGGACAAGAACTACAGTTTCCTGGATTTTAGTTTAGCACTTTCCATATGAGTTTTTTTACCTCTCTGCAGGAATTCTGTCTTCCTGGATTTGGCTCATGTCTATGCCCACTGGATTTTGAGTCAGTAGCTGGATCTTACAAGGCAGAGAGTATTCTCTGCCAAAGCAAATTCATCAAGTCATGTAAACAAAAAGTTGTCTTCAGAGACTGAACCACATAAACCCTGCTTGCCTAAGTTCAGGGTTGCAAAATATCTGAAAACCAAATCGCCAGGTTGGTGACTTCCAGGAACTCAGCTAGGCCCACCAAGTGCACACCCAGCCTATAAATTCATGACAATTGTCTTCTCTGCTGTTTTCCTGAAAGAAAATGAAAGCTTTTCTACCAGAAAATGAGCAAAGCCAAAGCTACTTACCTATGGATCCATCACCAGCATTCTCAGGGTCCAGGGGGTATACTAATTGTATCTCTGTCAAATATCCATTATTTTTAACTTTCCAAAGTTAAATGTGATTTAACTTAAGCTTTCATATGTATTCATTCTTTACCTAATATGAAGTTTAACAGTCAAATTTAAGGTGTCATCTTAATTCAGTTGATCGAACAGAAGTTTCCATGAAAATAAACATCTCAACATTTCCTCAATATTTATATAATTAGCTACTTGAATGCAAAGTCCAAGATACACAAACACTTGAAAACAGCGTATATGTGGAAATCTAAAACAAAAATGTTTACTGCTCATCTTTAGTCTGTGATTTAGCCAAAGCATATTTCTAAGATTTTATGCAGTAAAATCTGTATTAGCTGTCCATAAGCATAATACATTTTATGAAGCAATTAGGAATTGGGGAAGTGAAGTAGCATGACAGTGTTGGAAAGTTAAGAAGTTTTCATTGAGTAATACAGTGCATGACACCAGAGGAACACAACATAAAATCATCAAGATCTATAATAGCAAAGGTTACAAAAGTGATTTCATGTTTTTTTAGTAAATTCTGTACAATCAGATAATGCAAAATTGTTGCTTAGGAATTTTCATAATCACATGTAGTTCTCAGTAGCTGTGAATTTCTTACCCAGTCTACCATAATATATGCTCTCAAAATATTTATTAGAATCAGGCTTGCAGGCAGAGCCCATTCAGAGGCCCAGCCTAAATGGAATCAGCTCATCCTCGTCTGTATTCCAACTGTGTTCCACCCTTCTTTTTTCTAGGTTTTTTTTTTTTTTTTTTTTAGAAAAAATGGGAGAAAGATAAAGATACTGAGAGTGAATGCTTTATGCTTTTGCTAAGCAGTCAGACTTTATCCAACATGGAGAGAAATATGTTTCCTATCTGTTCCATGCTAATTACTGCCCTAGGAAAACCCTTGTCAAACCACAAATAGCTAAGATCAGCTAGCTGTTGGGTAACATGTAGTACTGTCACTGCTGCAGATGGCAGGGATGTGAAGCAGGCTCCAGCAGACAAAATATCTGCCATCCACTGGAAGACTATTTCCCTTCTTTCCCTTTTTCCTAATTAAAAGTGACCTTACGTAACCAGTCCACTGGACAGAATGCTGTGATTGGTTTTTATGGCTGCTTAGGTCTCTGCAATCCAACATTTGAAATATAACAAGCAAATTCAGAGCATAACTGACCTTGAAATTCTTTTCTTCCTGATGTCCCCTTTATTTTGAGAGTTTTGAAGGCTGATTTCCATAAATAACCTAATGAAAATGACTTTGGATGATGAGATAATGGTGTGACACTATCTATGACATAGTTGTGAGTGCTTCACATGGTGTTGGTGCCACATCAGGGGTTAGGGAAGAAGATACCTTTACTCTACTCAGAGGACGAGCCTGTCACATAGCTATGCTACACTTGGACAGAAGACTTGGTCAAGCAGAATTTTGAAGGGTCTCTACCTAAAACTTCACAGATTTGTAAAAGTCCAATATTTTAAAGCCAGGAATAATAGATAGATAGATAGATAGATAGATAGATAGATAGATAGATAGATAGATAGATGTGCACAGATATAGTCAGATATGCATAAATGTAGATGTGAATACTGTATATTTATGTATGGACACATGTGTGTATACACACACATCTGCAGGACAAGGCCCCCTCTGCTGTTTGCAGCACTAAACTCTGAGGCTACCATGTAAAAGCTCTATCACCTCTTCACAGGTTTATAACCTCCCATGAAGGGTTATGAAGGCTCTATAATCTCTTCATGAAGGGTCCTTTCTCTGAGAGTAGATTTTAGGCTTTGGGCAAGTTTATTGATCCAAACATAAGGAACTAGACATCCTTCAACATAAGCAATGCTTTTGATCCTTAAATGAAAGTGACAGTAGCAAATCTTATTCTCTATTAAATTTTTTGAGAAAAATTTAAATTAGCAATCAAAGGCAAAAACACAAAAGTAGCACTTAATAGCCTTCCAAAACTATTTGAAATATTTTTAAACATTTTTAAAAAGTAGTTGCCAAAGCTGCTCCCCTTGTTGTGAACAATATACTCACAGCTGGCTCATTTAGATGAAGCCACAAGCTTCGGACTGGCCTGCTTCTACCAGCCTCTGTTCAATTAAGTCATTTGTCACATCTGGGTGTGCATATTTGGTTCTGGACCTAAAAACCCCAGGCAAGCTTCAATTTCTTTTTCATTGAAGTTCTTCCTGGATGGATGATACTTTTTTCTTTCAATGTAATTTCATCCTGCTTGTGGTGCTGGCAACACTATATTAAAAATCAAATCTATGTCAGCATCCGCAGATCAACTATCAGATGTTGCTATTAACACTGACATCAAAATCATTAAAAAATTTCCATCATGTAAATTAATTGTCAGAATTGTATTGGCATGAATACATAATGGCATTATTCATGCAAATAATTAAGAATATGCCTCCTGAAAACAAATTATAATAATGGAATAAAATGTCATTATTGTGACATCTCGACATTCATTAGGCTTAGTGTTCGGCATGCAAGACTTGCAGATTATCACAGAGAAGGGGACAAAGTGAGGGCAGGTGGTTAATGTTGTCACTGCCCACACAGGGACTGAGGACTGGACAGTAGTGGCCAGTGGCATGCTGAAGCCAGGGCAGCCCTTTTAGGATGCCTCTTTACTGTATAATTATCTCTGCAATTATTATTGAAAGGAATATTGGTAATTTTATTGTTGCCATTCTAAGTCTCAAGGGACCTCTCACATAAAAAGGTTGCAGTCATTAAAATATTGGTGTTATGATAGAACACAGCAGCAAAAAATAATTAACCTGAGTTCTCACAGGTTATCTCTCTCCACCCCACAAAAATGTAATTACCACCCTTCACTGAGTCCAGAGGAGAGTCTGATTATAGAGTTCACAGATGTCTGCAAACTTCCCCAGCAAGAAATAGACAAGGCAAGATGGGATTGTGGTTCCACTGGGGAGGAAACATCTAACCCTGTGGAATTAGCATGGTTAACATCCTGCGCAGCACAACCCTTAGCTCAGTGTCAACCCTGATAGTGGAAGGATTTAGAATAGGTGGTGGGGGGGGCAGGTAAGCAAGGAAATCAACACTGAATAAACCAAGAAGAGCCTCTTGGCACCTCTCCCTCACAACCAGAAACTCTCAAAGAAGCTTCATCTGGAGTACTATAGAATCCTGTCCAAATTCACTTATAAATCACTTGGAAACAAGGGAAAATGCAAGGGCATGACTTCCACTTTTTTATTTTATTTTATTTTTATTTACTTTTGCTATACAGAGATCAGTCCCAGGGCCTTGCCCTGACCAAGAAGACACTTCTGCCACTGAGCTATATCCCCAGTCCCATAACTTCCATTTAAATAACATAAAAACAGAAGTTTTGCTATTGAAAATGTATTGTATTATGAGCAGAATTGCAAGGGTTGATGGGGAAAAAAAGGAAATTACATCAGTTCTCTAGAAAGTTGCCTTTCTAGAAAATAGAGAACTTCTGCTTTGTGGAGTTTGTGCAAGGAAAGATCAAAACTTCATTGCTGTTTGGGAGGAGGGGGTAGGGATATAGCTTGGTAGAAAAAGTGCTTGCCTGAGAAGCACAAGGTTCTGAGTTTGATCCCTGGTACCACCAGAAAAAAAAAATTAAACATAGGGGGCTTGTGGGTTAGTTCAGTTGTTTAAAGCATCTGCTTGGGCAAACCCAGTCAGTTTCAGGAGACTACGGTTCAATCCCCAGCTCCACATGCCACACCAGGCCCACCCTTAAGGCAGCCTGAGCCAACTTAAAAAAAAAAAAATCACTATTGGGAAGTTCAGGTCTGGCTGTTGTTATCTGTCAATGGACAGTATCAATCTGCACATTTAATTTTAAACTCTAAAGACTACTTTGTGTGGCAACACTGATAATATGTGATCAGTTGTAAGTATTCTATTTTTGTAAAGCCCTTACCTGTATATAAACTTTTTTATGTATTTGGCACAGATCTCACTATACAGGCTTGTATACAATTTGCATGAGGTTTTCCAGTTTAAAAACAGCAGCTTTTCCAAAATAAAACCAAAAATAATATTTAAATACATCTCCGCCATATTTCGGCATTCAAAAGGACCATTTATAAACCCACAACTAGAATTTGTCATACAAAACAAAGGCATATTCAGTTTGTCCTCATGAAGGAGAGACAGAGACTAAGTCTGGGTGTAGTGTGAGAGAACGTGGGCAACATCCTCGGGGAGGGACGGGCTTCTACACGTGGTATGACGTGTGTTTCCTGACTACTTAGAGGGGAAAGGGAGATCAAGCCTTGTTTGAGAGCCTCGTTCCAGACTAAAAACTTATTTTCCCACCTCAGCAGCACAAGAGTTCCAAAAAGAAAGTATTAGAAGTGGGAATTTGGGGAACACTCATTATAATGAGGTGATCTGATTTAGAAAAGATATCTTTCCAAGAAGTGGTTCCACCTAAAATTTCCCTGAGAAAATAAACATTTTTCTTAAATTCTAATTAACTGCACTTGATGCTTTCAGAAAGTTGCTGTGAAGTAATGGAGAGACCTAACAACAATAATGACACATACCTCTCTTCTTTTTGGTCCTTATTTTGTTTGAGCAAAAGGAATAAACGACTATTAAATCCTTATACTAAGCTGACTAACACCCAGCTTCTAAGTCTGAACAGCAGGTTTTTCTATGAAAAGTTGAGTCATGTTCCTTCCTCTCTTCCCTACATTGTCCACTGCCCATCTGCAGATCAGGCAAACCTTGAGCAAGAAGTGCCGAGGGAAATCTGGAGGCAGTGGGGAGTAGGGTCCCACAGTGCTCTGTGTCAGGCTTGAGAACAAGGACAATGGACAGCACCATACAAAAGGATGATCAAAGAGACCCAAAGACCAACTCAAACAAGAGCATAATCAATTCACCAGTGCCAATGATCAACATTCTGAGGAACAAACCCAGGGAAACGATCGATTATATTATGGTCAGAAGGGGATGAAGAGACTGCCTTATCTCATGCTGGGCTTAGGTTCATTCAAGACAGGCAAGCAAGGATGAAAGAAGCTGAGTTTCCCAGAGACTGGAACAGGAAGGCAGTAGAAAACAAGCCCCCTTCAAGTGAAACATGAGGACCTCACCTAGGGATGAAGGAACACTAGGCATCCACAGGGTTCAGGCAGAAAGGAGTAGGCCACCTTTTGACCATCCAGGGTTGGAAAAGAAACACACCAAGAGACAGGCTTGAGTTTCTAAAGCATCCAGTGTGTCTAAGACAAATCCATGCTCTGCAGAAGGTGCCAGGATCACTGAACTAGTGAAGGCTGATACTCAGGACTCCCTTTCCCTCCCTTTCTCCCTCTCTCCCTCTCTCCCTCTCTCCCTCCCTTTCTTCCTTTCCTCTCTCTCACGTTATCTCTCTCTCTCTCTCTCTCTCTCTCTCTCTCTCTCTCTCTCTCCTCACAATACTGGAGATTGAACCTATGACCTTCGTACTGAGCTGAAACCCAAGCCTTTAATTTATTTTATTTTATTTTTATTTTGAGAAACTGCTAAGGCTTTAAGTTTCCCAGGGTAGACTTGAACTTGCAGTTTTCATGTCTCAGTTTCTTAGGGTGCTTGGATGACAGGATGAGCCACATACCTGCCCTACTTTCCTTTAATTATCTGAGTGCAGGAATAACATAGCCCCCAAAGAGGAAGTTATTGATGCCTACACTGGCATGGAGTTACAGCAGGAGTAAGAGTAGGTAAGTGAGAGTTTGTGTGACAATGTGATACTGGCCAGTTAACAAATCCTTGGCCATTTGTCTAAAAACTGGATGGGATCATCCTAGAAGCAATGGCTGCTGCTAATTGACACATCTTCCAGAGACACTCCTCCAAGGAGCAAGGCTCAGAGAATAAACCTCAGCCAGTGTTCTTATTCAGGTCAGCCACACTATCCTCTCAACACATAGTCAGTGTTATAGTGAACCCTGAGGAATGCACCCTGAGACAGTCTTCTTTCAAGCAGATGAAATTATCATTTCCACCCTCAGCATCTCTCCTGGCTCCAGCAGTATAGTTAACACTGATTGAACAAAGGCAGGAATTTTCTTCATGGCACCAAATTGCTTTAATAAAAATAATTTTTGAGATCTGCAAAAATAAAAACAATTATCCAAGTTTCCACCAATAGAATTAAAATATATGATGCTTTATTTTACTTGCCTGGAGAATTTCTTTTCTGTGTGTCTGCTTTAAAAAGTAAATTAGTAAGACATTCACATACTATTCCTTCAAAATCAAGGAACTGGGGCCAGGGAATAGCTCAGTAGAATAAGCGCTTGCCTGGCAAGCACAAGGGCCTGAGTTCAATCCCTGGTTC
>NDGN011389150.1:0-10490 GCA_002564285.1 Tympanoctomys barrerae
TTTTCCCCATTTAGGATTATGTTAGCTGTTGGCTTTTCATAAATGGCTTTTACCAGATTGAAGCAGAGGCTATCTGTTCCAATTTTCTCACTGGACCTGGTCTCGGACTGGGTCTGGGGGTTCCCAGAACGCGGCTGAAATTCCTACTCAGCGGGCTGGGTCGGGGAGGTGCTGCGGAGTGGTGGTGGGGCATCTCAAGGGGGTGGGAGAGGGTCTGGCCCATGCTGGGCCTGGGCTGGGAGTGGTCCCGCTGGCACAGGGTAGCAGGAAGCTCTCCCACACACTCACTGGACCTGGGCTGGGACTGGGTCTCTTAACTTTAATTATTAAGTCCTATTGTGCTATGTTTATATAATGGAGTATCTTATTGTCATGCATATGGAAAAACTTAGAGCTACAGATAATAACATGGATAAACATCTCAAATTTAATGTGGAGCTTAAAGTAGTCACTTAAAAAGAGCCCAGACTGTATGATTTTATTTATATAAGTTCCGGAATGGGCAACATTATTCTCTGGTGTTAGAAATTATGTTAGGGATTTTGTTTTGTATTTTTACTCTGCTTGCTAGCTAGTGGATGTATCTGCTTTGTAAAAGTTATTCAGCTGTATTCTTAGTACTTGGGAAGTTGTGTGTATGTGTGTGTGTGTGTGTGTGTGTGTATAATAATGTAATAAAAATTCACTACAAAAAATATTGGCTGCTGTATATGGAAAATCAGCCATTAAATACATTTGAGGGATAGCAGCCAACTAAAGCGATTTGAGGTATCGCCGAAGGCTACTCTTAAGTTACTACAATGGGTATGAATTTTTTCTTTCATGTGTATTTTGTGCTTCAGTTGAAATAAACACCATTCAGACTCGGGCTAGCTCTTATTACATTCCCTTTGCTCCTGTTTCTCCTTCTGTCAGAAATCCTTCCTGATCTCTACCTATTGGAATTTCTTAATATTCCTTTAGTACATAAATTATTCCTTTAAAGTGCCTGCAAGCAGGCACAGAGACTGTGCCGTCCCTGCCCCCGGGGTGCGCTGAGATGGCGATTGAGACTGGGCATAGTGGTGCACACCTGTAATCCCAGTGCTTGGGAGGCTGTAAACAGGAGGATAACTAATCTAGTAGTGAGACCTGGGGCACCCTGTAGACCCTTTCCTAAAATACAGAAAATAAATAAATGAATTATTGTTGAATTTAGGTCGGATTCAGTACAAGTAGTGTTTGCCTAGTGTATTTTTACTGTGTAATAATTGAAGATTTGTATGAATAGGGTCAGGTGTATTTTCCTCAGTTCAGGGCTACTGCAGTTTAGGGTGCTACACATCCAGTGATAGATAAATGGGATGTTGTTATGTGATGCATCCAGTATTATACCAAAGAGCGCTTCTAATTTCCTATTAAGTGTATTACTTCCACTGTCCATGTAGTAACTGCCCAATACAAGTGCTCACAAAAAATGCATTGTCATTGTCTACATATCAAACATATTTAAAATAACCTTTGAAATAGGTTCAAATTCCATGAAAATAGACTGGGAAATTCGAAGTCCCCTTTCCAGGGAGGGATCTTATAGGACACATGCAGTACCTTTTATTTATAACCAGTAGTCAACAATGATGACAAAGACATTAAAGCATGTTTTGAGATTTCTGATTTTGAGACTGTTGGTCAACAAATCCCAACATAAACTGAACTCTTGGGCTGCCCCAAGTGGCGTTTCCTTTCCGGTTGTGAAAAGCAGGACCGTGCTGCCTAGGGAAGGTCAGGTTGTGAATGGCTGTGTCTCTCGGTGCTGCTGCTTCCTGGCGGGATTTGCCCTTATGGCTGCTCCAGGTGACAGCTCTGTGCCATAGTAAGAGAATATGACCCCTGGCTGGAACTGCTGACTGCCATTTTGGAGAAAATTAAAGGTCTTTTAGCAGTATTTTATACTGCCTTTGCCTTGAAAAAGCCAGCAGTCTCACTTTACTGAAGCAACTTTTCTTCATGCAGTCTGTGCTTTGGGTGTTGGCACACTTATTTTTACTAATCTCTTGCCGACAGGATTTTAGATTGTTACAGTATAAAGGTTATAGGGAAACAACCAGCTGTCACAGTCTTGAGGTCAGATACAACTACCGTATGTGAGCTGCACTGTTTTGGCTTCGTACTCCTTGCCAGATTGCTAAACAGATGTTCTAGGCTATAATTCAGGAAACTGGGACCTCTTGAAACATTCCCTGAGAGTCACTTTTGACATCTCTGAATCATTGATTTGAAGGTAATTAGTACTAATAAAAATGAAAATGTGTTGATATGAAAAGAATTATTTCATATTGTTCAGGCATTCTAGAATAAATAGAAATTTGATTCTGGATATTGAATGTTAAAAATATTTTAACATAGGTCTTATTACAGGGAAGTACTTTGGCACTTTAGTTTTAATGTGGCAACTATTACAAAAAGTCTATTACTAAAAAAAGTCCTCATTTTTATAGACTAGACAGCTCATTGGCTCTGTTACATTTAAGAACTTTGAAACTTTCCATGTTTATACAGAAAATATATTTAAGAAAGCTGTAAGTATTTCTTCCCTAATATATACAAATACATGTTTTGTCACTTTTTTCCATGTAGCCTATTACTATTTTTTATTGATACTACAGATTTTGACAATTACTGTAATGCTCCCTACTCTAAATCTGGAACTTTTTATGAAATATTAATTTAAATCTCTAGGTTGCTTGGCCTGTGTGTCTATCATTAATATATCTGTGGCATAAAATAAAATGTTATGTTAGTTTTTAACTATAACCATCCAAAAGCAGGAAAAACACTGGTTTAAAAAATCTATTAAGATATGTTCAGTTAGATCTCCTGATTCATTCTTAGATAATAAAGGAACCACAAATCTTGGGTCCGTACTCCTTAGTTTCACTCGTTGGATGCATTGGGCCTTCCAGAGAAGTGCTTGACACCAATGTGATAGAAAATCCAATATCTTGTTATTGGAAAATTCTTAGGCCACCATATTTTAAGGAAGTTGAGAGAAAATAGTAGAATAAACATCTAAATCTCATTTATAATTGCCTATGGATGAATTTGAATTTAAAGTTAATGTGGGTCCATCGGACAGTCAGAGTACTCATAACAAACGCTTCAATCAAACTAATGAAGTTTCAGTGTGAAAATCGAACTTTAAAATTGCCTCTTTCTTACCCCTTAAACAATTCTTCCATTTTTCTGTTTCACATTTTGGATGAATAACATTACAATGAGAATTATGTGAAAGAACAATTTCAGCATTTCTTCCAGAGTTGTAGAAAATTAATCAAGTGTTACCCTGCTGTCTAAACCTAAGTAGATATACATGTTTATCTCTTCATAACTTGTAGTTCACAATGGACTAAAACTTAACAGTCCAGTAAGAAAGGGCAAAGGAATTAGAAATGGCAGGTTTAGACCTGAAACTGAGGCACAACATCTATAGAACATTTGCCCTGTGTGTGCCTTTATTTGTTGAGGATGGAGTGTTAGTAATATGTGTGGGTCCCTTCTTCTTTCCTTTTTATATGTCCTCTTCTTCTCCGTTACATATATACATTCACTATTTAGCAAGTCATGAATATTAAGGTATGAAATTTATAATTTTACAATTCTAAGTTTCACATTTTGTTCATATTTTAACACCTCAAATTGTGTGCATCTATCGTCCACTAAAGTTTTTAATTTGGTGACGAGGTAACAGATTGATATATTAGCTTTACAATAGTAAATAATAAGACTGGAGAATAAGTGGGCTGTCTGCTGTCTGATCGATCTCTCACCCTGAATTAAGCAGACCTGCCTTGTGACATCCTATATAAAGCTTTTGGTACTAAAGGGTGGAGAAATGGTACGCTGTTAGTAAAAGATAAAGGTGTGTACAATCTGAAGAAAATGCAGAGTATGAGCATGGTGTGCTTTTCATGGGCAGCTGGCTGTTGAGGAAGTTGGGAGGAGAACAGCAGGGACCACACACGTGCATTTCACCTTTCTGAGGTCATGGCATGCTAGGGAAGAAGGAGCCAGGCAGAGCAGTGCAGCTGCCCTTGTTCATCTGCTGGAGACGAGCAGCGAGGGGCTGCAGCTCCATTCCAGCATGGGATGCAGCCCTCTAATGCAGCTCTCGCTCCAGAGCCAGGCACCGTGTCATCTTTTCCAAATTTTCTTCACTCTGAGTCAAGGTGCAGATTCCCAGGCTTCTCCTCAGGGCCATATTCCTTTTGAATCCTCTCCTTTCTGTCAGCAGGCTCTTTTTCCATCATCTTTCTATTTTATGTATTTTGAGTAGCTGCCAGCAACTTGTAGTTGCTTTGCTTCTTGAAGAAGGAGATCTTTCTGTGAAGACTGGAAGCAGCTATCTTCATTGTAGGGAGAGCTTTTTCTTTTTAGTGAGATAAATTTTCTAAATAGCTGAGCTTCTTGCATTATTTTGTTCCTCTGTCTTTGCTTATGTTGTCCTACTCAATTCTTTTGAGTGACACTTGCCTGCATTTTGACCTCCCTGTTTTCACACCACAGCTGCATTGTGCTGTTGCTTTGCTTTTCCTCCTACCTGGGCTAATAGAATTCACTTATACCAGAAGCTTGGTAACATTTTTTAAATACTCCTTCAGATCACATGGCATTAATTTCCTCTTTTGGTTTACCTACCCTACCATGCAATTGGCTTCTTTCTTGAATAATTAGCATTCAAGAAAGTAAGGTTTGTATTTTAATTCAATTGCCATACCTGATCTGGAGTTAGCCATCATTCTGTTGTGAATTTTGCAGTATTGCACATGAAACACCTAAAAGGATAAGAGTAAAATACCCTGAATTCCTTTACAATGAAACAAAAACTGAGACATATCCGGTAGCACAGTTATATACTGCATGCATTAAAATTACCCAATTAAAAATTTAGAATCTGAGGCAGGAAAAAGGTCTTGACTGTTCGTGGTAAATGCAAGGATAGCCTGAGAAATGGAAGATGTCTTCAGTGTATTGCATTGAATATTTTTTGTATTATGACTTAAAACTTAGTGTCATAAAGCTGTGCTTATGGAAAATTTGGTGTTTCCACTGAGATAATCACGAAATGAATTGTGTAGCCGGAAGAAGGACATTAAAGATACCAGTACATGCTAAACAGAAAAGGCCTTTGTCATGAAAGCCCTTTGTTAGTAAAACAGGATGAGGGCTCTTCCTGAAATTTTACCTGCTCTTGGTACAAGATTATTTTCCCTTTTAACTGCATCAGAGGTATTTCTCTTCTTAGGGGGTAAGGGATATTTTGAGCTTTCTCCTAATGTTTATTTGTAGAATACTTATGTTTATTGAGCAGCTGGCTGCCCAGAGGGAGAAGGAGGAAGAAGATAAGCTACAAACAGCAGGTCACCCATCGCAAAGATCTCACAGGCACTGTGGTGGCTAATGGGTCACATCAGTGAGCACACAGAAATCCCTGCTTTCATGAATTTTTGGTTCTGATGGTATTATCATAAGAGTTAGAAGTGTGATCCTGTTTGATAATTAGAAAATGGGCCCTTTTAAGTAGTTATGATAATAGTTTAAAATCTCATGGTATAACAGCCTCATATCAAACTTCACACTTGACTGCTCATGTAAGGAAAGATGAGAAACTTCAGTCCCCTTCAATGCTAGGCCTGAAATTGACATACTGTCACTTTCATCATACTTTGTAGTTCAAAGAAGTCATGGATAAGCGCAAATTCCAGAGGAGGGTTTTAGTCCTTACAACTCAAATGGAGAAGTGTCCAAGATTTTTGTAACCATCTTTACAGTGCTAGAGTCAAAAAACAAACACAGAAAAGCATAACAAAACAGAAAAAGGGGCCAGCAGACAGCTCAGTGGCACAGTACCTACCTGGCAAGTACAAGATCCTGAGTTCGATTCCCAGTAACTTTACAAAAAGCAAATACAGTGCCTGAGCCACCACTTAGCTAGTTGCTGTGCTTTGTGTCAGATTGATTTGTATCCCCCACAGCTTCATATGCTGGAGGGATTATGCCCAGTGTGAGGTGTTGGGTAGGGTAGTACCTTTTAAGAAGTGCTATCTGTTGGTAGATAATTAGCATTGCAGCCCCACACTTATGCTCTCTTCCAGAAATTCTAGCTTTCTTAGGACCAGCTTACAGTTGCAAAGTGGGCTGTTACAAGAGGCTGTTTCCCATATTTGGGCCCTTCGGCAACCATTTCCTTTGCTGCTTCTCCACCACGTTGTGAGCCGACCAGGAGGACCCTTGAAAGAGGCCATACAGAGGGGCTACTCACTCTTAGTACTTTAAGCCTCCCAAACTGTGACCTGAACAAAGCTCTTCTCTTCACGACGTGCTTAGGTAGTTTTCAATAGCAGCACAAAACGGGCTGTGACAACAGCTATGAACTCAGGGAAGTCGCTTCAGCTGCCTGAACTCAGGAGCCCTTAATTAATCTGCCTGAGTGTGTCATGGGACATGTGACAGCATTCTGTAAGACACTAGCAAGGGCAGATGCTGGGATGGCTTCACTGTTGGCTCAAGCTAGTGATTCATGCCACCTTTATTCACTACAGTTTCTATTTATATATTTTAAATAAAAATGCAAAGTCTTTGAGACATTTTCTCACAATGGCAGTCTAGTACAGTACTCTGCATATATGGCATACTAAGGAAGAAGTAGAAAATTGCTGTATCACATGGCATTTTCTTAAATCAGGTGTCTTCTGTGACCTAATTGTGTCTTAGTTATCATTATTATAATCAGTAGACAAAAGTGGGATAAAACATGATGTAGAGTTTACTATCCTCAGCTGGGCAGGTGGCACACACCTGTAATCCCAACATTCAGGAGGCTCAAGCAGAAGGGTTACTGGGAGCTCAAGACCAGCCTGGACTATAAAATGAGTGTAAGACCTGCCTGAACTGCATAGTGAGACCCTGTCTCAAAAAGACAAAAAACAAAAACAAAGTTTACCACCCTATAGGGGAAATAAATGCCTTTCTAAGTAGTCTTTCTTTAAATGGCAATACCCTTTGAAAAATTTGAAAATCCTTTGTTATTTCTAATGTAAGATCACATTCATCCAGTGGTGGTTATACATTCAGTCGAAACACTCTGACACTTTACATTTGGCAGCATTCATTTTATAGAATAGACAGTGCAGGTCTGATGAGTCATTTTTCTCCCTTTTCTGAAGTGGACTGTGCAGAGGTCACCTCAAGAAGCCTGATTGGATATTTTCGCTTTGTCACCTGAGCAGCCTTTTTTTTTTTTTTTTTTTTTTCCTGTATAGGGCAGGGTCTCCAGGGTCTCACTATGTAGATTGGACTCTTAGTGAATCTCCTGTTTTAAGCTAACAAAGTACTGGGATTACAGGCACACGCCACCACACCTAGTCTCAATCGTGCCCCAGGAGCAGGTCAGCACAGCACACGGGGATTGAAGCCTGAGCATTGTACTCTGCCTACGCAGGCACTTTAGTACACTGAGATATCGTATCAGGCCAGCCCCCCAGCCTGTGTTTTGAATTACATACTCCCTTCGCCTTCTTTTCCTCCAGTTCCTCGGGCTAAATATTCTAGGTAGAGTCACATGACAGTTCATTCAACACTCATGTTCCCTGGACATGCTCACTTGTATCTGTTTCCTTCTTACTTGGTTCTGCTATCTCATGGTTTCTGTGCCCATTCTTCTTCTGACCCCCTGGAAACAGTTTTTGGTTACATATATTGGCAGATAAGCCCATTGTTGGTTCAGGAGACTTCCCCAACTTGGTTGCACAAAAACCTTTTCAGTTGGCACTCTCTGCCATTCTCTCTCTCATAAGCAGGGATCCAAATTACCTATGTATCCCAATTTCTTTAAAGGTGTCCATTTGTTCATTTACTTGGTTATACATTCAATAGCTGAGGGAAGGCAAGAAGTAGTGGCGTTGGTACTTAAGTTGTAGACATTTAGTCATGGGTTTACTAATAGGTTTGTGTAAGATGAAAGCAGTTATTTATTCTTTTTCCCCCTGTTGCTTTCCTTTCCCTCCCTTCATGTGACTTTTCTTTCCCTCCTCAAACAGTTGGTTCAGAGCTTTCAGTGTTCCATGAAATCATCTTAAATTGTCATTGTGTAGCTGTAAGTAGGGTAATGTGGACTCTGAATTACTCCCCTCATGTGACCCATTGCAGGGGTTCTATCTTGTGTCTGTACCCTCAGATAGCCACACCTGTTCCTATGGGGTGGAGCTACCTAA
Source organism: Tympanoctomys barrerae (assembly GCA_002564285.1). Lineage (NCBI taxonomy): Eukaryota > Metazoa > Chordata > Mammalia > Rodentia > Octodontidae > Tympanoctomys > Tympanoctomys barrerae. The sequence goes on from NDGN011389150.1 coordinate 8,250, forward strand.
TTGACCCAAAATGCCCTAGCTCAAAAATTTTCCTTCTTTTGTATTGCTTTGTTTTTGTGACAGGGTCTTTCTGTATAATTATGGCTACCCTTGAACTCCTGTCTCGACTTCCCAATTTCTGTGCTTACAGACCTGCACCACCACACCTGGCTTTGTATATCTTCATTTATCTTCTCGTCCATTACATCCATTGTTATTTTTTTACTAATACACACACACACACACACACACACACACACACACACACATACACACACCAAACAATATTATTTATATTTTAACTTATAGATAAATCATTGCTGCTAAACCTTGGGGTCCTCATCTGTAAAGAAAAGAAAGATGGCAGTGGGCTGCCCTCTGGCTATTTGTGGGTAAATTTAATACTCAGTGTATATAATTTAAGACATGTCTGGTGCAGAGCCAGTTCTCGGTTTTGTTTTTTATGCCAGGTGTTGAACTCAGGACCTTGTGCTTATCATACAGGCACTTACACCACTGAGCTGTCTCCCTGGCCCTAACCCTCTATGTCTTTATCACTGCTCTTTCTGACTATGCAAATAGTGTGCCAGGTACCTGTGACCCATCTGGGCACATTGTATCATAATGGTCTCCTTTGTTTTTCGTAAAATAAGAGGATCCTGTGGATTTTTAAAAGTCTGATTTGCCTGATATATCCCAGATCACAAATGTTTACATTTCTTTCTTCTATAAAGGCTCAATAAGGAAAACACTGTTGGATATTATCTAGAGATATTGCCATACATGAAATACGCTCATCATTGTCAATTGGGGAATATATTCATTCCCCAATTCAGGCCTTGTTCCTTTTGACTAGAAAAGGAACTGTCTTAATTACTTTCTCATTGTAGGGACAAAATACTTGATGCTATCAAGTTAAAGGAGGAAAGGCCTATTTTAGCTCACAGTTTGTAGAAGTTTTAGTCTGCAGTAGGTGGGCTCCAACCAGGACCGCATGGTGGGGGCGTGGCAGAAGAGAATCTGCCTGAGCAGCAGCACAGGAAGCCTAGGCCCTCCCTTTGTTTTTTGTCCCCTTTCTAGTACATTCAGGCTACAAGCCTATTGGTTGTTGTACCCACACTCAGGATGGGGCTTCCCTCTTCAGTAAACCCATCCAGCTACACCCAGAACTATACCAGTGCAATCAGGGGACTAGTCTATTGCCACATACCCTTAAGCCATATTTACCAGCCTTAGGTCCAACCTCCCAAAAGCCCTGTCTATGGGCACATAGACTTTAGAGTGATATCCAGATACCAGCAGCCATGACAGGAACTTTCTAAGTAAAGAAGTCGAACAAACTTTGTTCCTGACTTTCTAAAGAGAAATTACATTTAGAGGAGGCAAGAGTCTTCATTTAACCTTCCAGTGCTACATGTATTACAGGAAGAGAAAGAGGACAGAGATACATTTATTTATGTTATTTTTGCATTCCAACACTTTGGAGTACTTAATATAAGTTGAAGTGCATTGAGTGGGATTAAATTAAAAATATTAACAAACACTACAAATTCTAGGAAAATTCAAACTAAATTGAATTCAAACTAAATTGACAAATCTACTTATACCATCAGGCGAGCCACAAAATGATTGCCACACAGTTTCCTAAGCGTTACTTTTATACCATTGTCACCATAAAAATTATTTTCCTTTCTGACCTCAGCATATTCTGTAAGAAAATAAAACTTATACATTTTTAAAGAAACTTATAAAACTCTGAAATAAAACCACTCCAAACCATCAAGAGAAAGCTTTACTAAGCTGATTGTCTTAGTTTTGTGTCCTTGCTGAAACAAAATATCCACACTCAAACTTCAAAGGGAAAGGGTTTATTTAGCTCACAGTTTGTGGAGTTTTCAGTCCAAGATCTGCTGGCTCCAAGGCAGAGAGGTGCGTGGCCTTCGGGAAACAGATCCTGGGTGAGGAGAGGGCAGCGGCAGCAAGAACCGGAGGGGAAAAGTAAGGCCCCCGCCGTACTGTATGTGGGCTGCCTGCCCCAGTCCCAGCACTAGACAGTGACCCAGTCACAAACTGTAGATTCAGCAACCTCTGGAAAGCCCTCCCCCACCGTGACCACATGAGGCTTCAGGGGGACATCTAGATACAAGCCATACCACCACTGTAGCAGAGTATTCTAAAATAATGTCATAAAAAAAGGGAATACAGATGAATGTTCATTTTGTATCTATGTATTCAAAGTGGTTAGGATAGATATATAGTTAC
>NDGN011389159.1:0-13203 GCA_002564285.1 Tympanoctomys barrerae
AAGGAAAGGAAAGGAAAGGAAAGGAAAGGAAAGGAAAGGAAAGGAAAGGAAAGGACAGGACAGAACCAAGACTGTATGTATTCCAGTCCCACTGCTCACTTTATAGCTAAGGAGACAACACAGGACAGAGACAGGCCTTGCCTCAGTGGTCAATCTGGAGCCCAGGTCATCTGTGCTGATGCCTGATGCTTTACGGTCCCCCTTTCCTCTCTCAAATGCATACTCACACACACCTATGTTTTCCCAGGGAGGATCACTCATGCCCTGCCCTGCTTCTGAACCTGTCTTTCCAAACCCTACAGGCCCCAGTCCAGCAGACTCTGCCAATGCCCAGACCCAGGCTGAGAAAAACACAACACACACTGTACAGCTCTACCCTGGGCTCTTTCAGAGAAACAACATGCCACTCTCAGGCCTGCATGTCTCTAGTAAAGACCAATCCTGTCCCATGGTGGTGCTGGTGAGCTCACAGAACTTTCAATCAAGGAAGAGACACTACAACTGCTGTTCTAGGGACAGCCAGGCAGGTTCTGGGAGCAAGCAGTGTAGAGTCCACAGCGTAAGGTTACAGTAGGAGAATGGGCCAGGACTCAGCTGTGGGATTTTAGGTAAGCTACTTAATCTCTCTGAGCCTCAATTTACTCATCTGTGAAAGAAACAATACTGATCTCACAGGCTTGTGGGCACACAAAGCCCATGGCACATAGTAAGTGATCAGCAAGTGGCAGCAAGTAATTATTGCTGGAGCTGGGGAGATGGCTCAGTGGAATAAGCACTTCCCTGGCAAGCGCAAGGGCCTAAGTTCAATCCTCAGTTCCACCAAAAAAAAAAAAAAAAAATTATTACTATCACCCACCCACACTGCCCCATCCCCAAAAAGATGTCTGAGGCCTGCTAGCAATGTGCTGGGTCCTAGAAGCATGGTCATGAATGAGACACACAAAATCCCCATGTTAAGGAGACCCCAGTCTTCTGTGGATGGGTCTACTTTCCTGAAAGCCCTATGTACTTCCTGACAGGGAGGGAAAAGAGGAATGAGAACCTATTGCAGTCCAGATCCTACAACCACTTTACCTCATGGTATTTTCTCAGCAATCTAAGAGGAAGCTGTTGTTCTCTCCATTTTACACACAAAGAAACTATAGCCCAGAAAAAAATTGAGCAACAGGAATCCACATCAGTCCTGACTCAGGACTGGTGATGTAGCTCAGTAGCAAACAGTAGCAATATGCTTGCATGAGGCCCTGGGTTCAATCCCAGCCCCATTAAAAAAAAAAAAAAATCTTGACTCTGGAGGGTTCGTTGGTTCCACTTCTGTGGTCTCCTGAGTTCCACACCCTACTTTTTCCCTTTCACCTACCTGTCTGCCTATTCCCCTCTGCCTCCTCCCAACAGGACCTCTCCTCCTCTTTCTTAGTCTGTCCATTCTCTGATGTCTCCCTCTCTGGCTCTGTGCAGGCACTCAGAATGTACACACACAATACATTTATGGGCAATGGCCTTCCTGCACTCCCCTCTGGGCCCTCCCTCTGGGCATTATCTCTGCCTCTCCCCTGGGAAAATCCTGGGCTGCTCCCATTACACACACCTCCTCTGGGCGGTAGAAACCTCTCTCAGCAGCAGCCTGGTTGCTAGACTCACCCCTGAAGCTCAGCCTACACACACAACTCTTCCACCAGCTCCCACCATTCGGCCCAGCCCTCCGGAGACCTCAGTGTGTGTCTACAGGAGCCACAGGATCTGCTGCTATCCCTCAGCTCTGGAGAGACTGTTCTGCTCTGGTGCTGAGCCCAGCAGGTCAACTCTAGGAGGCAGAGAGGGGTCCCTAGGTCTCCCATCCTTCCAACCCTTGCTGGAAAGCTCTGGGACCAAGAATATTTAAATACTGTAGTCCTCAGAGTAGCTATGCTGAGTTCCCCGTGTGGGAATCAAGAGATCTGGGTAAAATCTATAATGATGGGAAGAACTCTAGGTCTCAATACAGATAGGGAACAGGTGGTAAGAACTCCTCCCGAAGTAGGACCTAGGAAGGGACCCCCCAAAGGTGCAGTGCCAGACTATATAAAACAGGAGGATTGCTTCTGAGATACCTGAAAGTGGCTGGAGCCCATTGCTACCTCTCTTGCAATGCCTGCCAGAGTGTAGCAAAGGGTTCTGTAACAGGGACTGGAGCTGATTCCACAGCTTCTGGCTTAGTGCCACTGTATGTCCCTCCCGCTTCACATTCTCTCTTCCCAGGACTGTGGACCCTCTCAGCCCTACCCAACTCCCATTCAAGGTAAAGAGCTTTGACATTTTAGCTCGAAAGTGGTCTGCCCACCATGTGAGATGCTGGCCCCGTCAGATGTCCCCACCTGCAGAGGGCTCTAATCAGCCAGCCAGAGGTAGGAGACCGAGGTTCTGAGGTTCTGGAGGGAGACTCACCATCTGTAATCTCCATCTCATAGGGAGAGGGTCTCCTCTTCACTCGGTTGTTGGTGGCAAACATAGGGAAGGCATCAGGCTCCCCAAAGAACCCACTGCGGAGGGAGCAGGCAGATCACAAGATCATATGTGGGGCACAGAGGGCAAAAGGACATCTTAGGGACCCTCTTGCATTTCTTGAGCACCCCACCCCTGGAAGGCAACCCTACTCTCTTCACAATTAAACTTGATACAAAAGCGCGCACACACACCAGACACTACACTTTTCTCCCCCATGGGCTAGCACGTAGTCTATACAGATACCTCCACCCTCAAACAGGTGCCTTCGGTATGCAACTCTGGCACCAAGGGCCACATGCCTTTTCACCTCCCCATTCACCCCAGGACTTTCCTATAGGCTCACCCCAACAGCTTTCCCACAGCTTCCTCCCTGCCTGTCTCACACTCTCTTTGCCTCACCTTCCCTGCCCCATCCAGCGTCCTGCACACCACCCATACCAGGGGCTAGGTAGGGAAGCCTTGACCGACTGGTAGGACCAGGGGCGCTGAGGCCCACCCCATCCCACACAGGCTCAGTAGAGAGTGGCCGCCTCAGCTTCTACTCCTGCGCCTGTCCACTTGGGGCTGCAGCTTCCAGAACACTTTCACATCCCCTCGGCAAACACTCCTGTGTGCGCAGCTGAGCCGGAGGCCCACACCCGGGGACCCCAAGTCTCCCACCACTCCGCACACAGTGCAGCACACTCTTGCCCCTCGGTTACCTAAGCCTGGCGTCCTTCCTCCCTCGTGGGCTGCCCGCCGCCCCGCAGGGCACTCACCTGCCCAGAGAGGCCAGCGGCTGTCCCAGGCTGTAGAGCAGCGCGCGGCCGGGGCCGGCTGGGGCCGCCAGCGCGGGAGGGCTCAGCTGCACCATGCGGCCGTCGCCAGGCAGCTCGGCCGGGGTCGAGGCCGGAGCGGGGGCCGGGGCGGGGCCGGGCGGTCTGCACAGCTCGGTGGTGGGCACCCGAAGGCGTGCTTCGACCGCAGCCGCTTCGCGGCCCTTTAAGTCCCTGGCGGCACCGCCCCCACCGGCAGGGCCGCCCCCCGGCCCGGTGCGCGCTCCCAGCTCCAGGACCGGGGGCTCCGCTGGGGCCGCGCGGCTCGTCTCCTTGGCGACACCGTTCAGCAGGACCAGATGCGGGGGGGCCATGCGGGCCTCGGCCGCCTCCCGGCCCTCGAGCGGGGGGTCACTGCGGGCCGCCTCGCTGGGCGGCCGCTCGGTCATCCTGCGGGCAGATGGACAGACAAGCGAACGCCAGCTCAGACAGCCGTCCCTGGCCCACAGCGGAGCGGACTCCCGCGCCCTCAATTGAGAAGCGGCCGCGAACCCCAGCGCCACGTGGACAGCACCTCCACCCTCGGGGCCAGAAGGCCGGCTGCCCCCGCGTCGAAGCGAGAGGGGGCCCCTCTGGCCTGTGGAAAGGACGCAGTGTATCAGGGGCTTGGGGACTGAGCGCCGAGAGGACAGATATAGAGAAAGAAGGCAGAAACATTGGAAGAAAAGAAATAGGGCCAGCGAGAGAAAAACCGAATAAAAGGAGGAAGGAAATGCAAAGAGGAGAGAAAGAAAGTTACCCAGACCCCTTTAGCCACAAGGGAAGAGGAGGGATCAACCCCGGACCGTGCTCTTCCCGCCCCCACCCTCCTGCTTTTGCTTTTGGCGGGGAATCAGTCAGAAAGGGGTGGGGTGGTTTTGGAACCGCCTTTCACCTCTCAGCAATACCCCTAACCTACCCCCTTGCACAGACACCCTACATACATCACCCAGAAACCTGGTAGAGGTGGAAGTAGGGAGTAGCAGCTACAGGGACTTGGGTCCACTCAGCCAGAGCTGGCAGAAAATAATCCAGAGGAATCAGCCCCACCCGCCCCACGCACACAAAATTCAACAGCGCTGAGGGATGGCTAACTAAAGGTGCTAAGCACATCCACCTGGTATTTATTCTGTGCACTGCTGGTTTACTTCTCAGACAGAAGAGAGATTACCAAGGAAAGACGCTGATCCTGGCACCACCACCCTGACTCCACGAAATTCTTGCTTAGACTGAGAAGTGAGGCCAGGTCTCTTAAGAAAGACCTGGCTGAGGCAATATGGAGTCCAGACGTTCAGAGTGCTCCTGAGGACATGGGGTCTGGCCTCTCTTCCAAAATCAGAAAGAGGTGCAATAGTAATTCTTCCAACACACACACACACACACACACACACACCTTGGTTTATAGAACTCTGACCTCACTTAACTGTGCTATTCTCATATATACACTGGAGCCCTCTTCCTCCACAACCGTATTCCATGATGACCTCGAACATTTGCTAAGGTTCCCCCACCACCTGGCCCCATTCACATGGAGATTCCCCCCAAAACACCCAAGAGGAAAACCATGAGACTTATTCAGAGCTCGAGGAAGCTTGTGAGTTGTTTTAATAAAGATACAATGAACTCAACAAGCTTCATAAATTATTATTAATAAGGGTCTTACTCCAGAATTACATAATTGGCGTATTTTGAAGTAGAAGAGATTCACTTAAGCTTGAAGGTAAGCCCATCTAGTCAATTCATCGAAGTCATTAGGCTCCCAGCACTGCAACCCTCTGGATGAGAGTCCATCTTGGAACCATGCCTTTCACCCCAAAAGGGAGATGAGGCTCCTCCACCTCCTACACAACATAGCTCCATTGCCATTGCCACCACACCACAGCATGCAGAGAACACAGACTCAGACTGTACACTGTCTGGGCCTGCAGCCCCTGCACCACCTGGAAATGATGCCTCACTGGAAGCAAGTTTACATTTATAGCAGAGACAAAAGGTCTGAATCCACAAAATACCACAAGCTTGACACCCAGGCCACTGGAAATGAATGCCAAGTGCACCAGCAATCTTAGTCTCCCTTCAGCTCCTGAAATGCACCACTAACATACCAGGCCCTACTGAAATATAGGGCTGTGCTGGCTCCCCACTTCTCTGTTGCCACCAGCAGTATGCAACCAAGCCCAGGCACCTCAGCCTAGGGTCTAAGTGAGAGACAATGTGCACTGCAATGCCAACTGGGCTCAAGCTTCACTATGCCACATGTACCTTCTAATTAATTCCACCCCAGTTGCAGAGGCAGGTTCCCAACAGGCAAAGGAAATACATATTCCAGAGTCCCAAAATGGCCTCTCCAGATTCCTATAAATATCCAAGGTGAGAAATACAGATTAGCTGTCCAGGGGACTATGGCAGACATCTCCCTTCCTGCCTCAGGAAAATCCAGCTCACCCTTCTGAGCCTCGGATGGACCTGACCACCGGTCCATGCCAGGAGGAAGCCACCAGAGTATTCAAAAGCACCTATGGTTGTCAAGGGATTAAACTGTGTCTCTTAATTTTGGTTAAATTTCCTGAAAGGAAAGCCTGAATATAGTTTTTATCTACTGTGTTTGTTTTAATTGGAGGAGGATGGAGAAGGGGTAAGATCTAGGATTGACTGGCATGAGACTAGAATATTTATGCCACTGTAATTCCTCTCTGTGCAGCAGAATCCCTGCTTGCTGCCCTCAACACTTCCGTTGCCGTGGGCTGGACAGGTTCAGGGTGTGCTAAAGGAGATCTGGGAGTGCTTCCTCAGGCTAGGCAACGTCTCCAGCAGTTCTCCGTCCTCTAGTACTGAGGATTTCTTACGTGAAGCAGCGTCTAAGCCTCTGTTTTAGAGCTAGCCTTGGGTCCTTCTTACCTTCCCCCCCCACACACACCGCAGGAGACTCTATGGGAACCCCAAAATTGCACCAAACCAATCCCCACTGATCTGTGCTCTATCCCTGCATTGACTTGGAGGAGTGTTCTAGTGCAACTCGCCCTAGGCCCCAGGCCCACCCAAGCAAGAGCTCTGTGCTGGCCTGGACAACCTCGGCCTTCTTTCTGCTGAACTCCAAGCACAACTTGCACTACCCGGATACAGCCGCAACAAAGTTCCCGGCCTTGAGCAACGTCCACAGATCCAGACCGGTGGGAATGGGAGCCGCAGGAGGACCTACGGTAGTCCAACCCTCTGTTTCACCAAAGGCCGGAAAAAGGAAAGGGCCCTGTTGGGGCCGTAGGCAGCTAAAGGCAGTCTGAGGTGGGATTCACAACCCTCGGATGACCCTCTCTTCCCCTACTCTCAGTCTGAGATTGGGCTCTCCCCATCCACAGCCCCACCCCCACCCCAGCCAGGAACCCCAAAGACTTCCTGGACACCCTTCCCACCACATCACCGTTCACGTACTCACCTCGGGCATAGTTAGAGAGACCGGCCCCTTGAAATAGGACCTCCACTCTTCCAACAGGGAGGGGTGAGGGGCAGCTGGGTTCTCTGCTTTCTGAGCCCCTCGCGTCGCCAAGAGGCCAGCAGTTAGGCTGCGGTGTGGTCCTGGGCGATCTGCCGCGCCCAAACCGAGTTTCCAGGAAAGATGGGGGTGGAGAGAAAGAGGGAGGGCGAAAGGGAGGGAGAGAGAGAAATGAGGGTCAATGTCTGGGAATTACCTCGTGTCCCCTCGCTGACCAGCCCAGGGAGCTGCGGACCGCTTTCTACCACCATCCTGCAGGTGATCAGAGACTCGGCCTCACCTCGTCCGTGTAAAAATGAACACTACACCTGACCAATCAGAAATAACTTCGGTCCAACAACAACCCCTCCCTGCAAGCTGCCCAGAATATTTTTGAACCCTGCAACTAGAATCGATATGATTCAAGGCGGCCGTTTGTTTTCCCAAAACGGACGTTGTCTACGCTGTTTTCTCCACAACCTGAACCAGGCCCCAGCAGCCACCACAGAGCCAGAGCCAAGGGGTCGACCCCAGGCTGAGGTGGAGCGTGGGGGATGAGTCGGGAAAGGTGGGTGCCTTCTCCAGGCCCTAATCAGCGCAACAGAACCTCGGAGGCCCCCCAACCTCCGCCGGCCTGTCTAGAACCCCCATCTACCCACCTCGAACCCAAAGTGAAACCAGAACCTGATTCCAAGGATTGTACTTCTCAGCGGGAATGGGGAGGAGTGACAGAAAATCTATTCAAGTCCTTTCTTTTTTGCCTATTGACAGAAAGAAGGAAAGAAAGAAAATGCAGAGAATAGCGGAAGAGAGAAAGAAATGAAGGAATCCCTTACCTTTACTACCCGTACAAAATGATTTTCGATTTTTCGGGCTTAAATAGGCAGAATAAGGAGGAATGCTAATAGTTTGTTGCTGCAATAATCAAGGGACAGAGGGTAAAAACTGATCCCGAGGTGTAGCTGGGTTTAGTTGTTCCCACCCCCTCCGGTGGGTTTTAATTTGGTGGGGGTTTTTTTTGCCTAAAAAGTCCAATTTCTGATCGCACATCGAAGTCTTGAATTAATTGCGAAGCCTTCCTTCCTTGGGCCGCGGCTTTTGTGGAAATATAGGAATAATTTTCCCTAGGCTTCAATCCACTGCGGGAGAAGGTTTTTCTTTCTCTTCTAATCCAAATGGAAGGAGGGGAGAAAAGAAGGAGGGAAGCCCACTCAGGCCGGGGGTGGCTTTTGCGTAGGAAGGAGTTTCGGTCTGACCCTCTCCATTTTCTCTCCTTACCCCAAATCCAGCTCCTTAGAAAGCAGAGTAGGGGCGGGAGGGGGAGAATCCTATGCGTCTTTGTTCTCCCACCTAGGAAGCTAAAGTGACTCGCCGTTTCGGGACGATTATTTCAATTAAAATAGGATGTTAATGATGATGGCTGTGATGGTGATGACAGGAGCTGGCAAAACAAAATCCTTTCTTGTCGAGCCCAGACAGCGTTGACCCCTTCCCTCCAAGGAGCCCCGACTCCGCCGCGGTCATCCGTACAACCTGCGTCGGATCCACGCGGGCTGCGGCTCCGGAGAAGGGGGTGGGACACGGTCCCTAGGGTGATCTCGAGCCCTCCACCCTTAGTGGCGCAAGGCCTGGAAAATGCGTCCATTGTCCTTACCCGGCCTCTCCCACCGCCCCCCGCGGCCGCGCGGGCGAAACTGACCAGAAATGGGAGAAGCTGAAGTGTGGTGCGGACCACAGACCCCGGCTCCCGGCTGCAAGGCGCGGGGCTGCGCGCTGCTCACCCGCGAGCTCTGCAGCGCCTCCGCTCTCCGGCGCACCCCGCAAAGGCCGCCGCGCAGCCCGGCCCCGAGCAGAGCGACGGCCGGCGGGGCTCTGACCGCCCATCCAAGCCCACAACGGCTTCCGAATACATCATAATTTGGAATAAAATGTGAAGCCCCGCTCCCCGCCCCCACGCCGACGCCCCCACCAGCGCCTCAATCTCTCGCTCGCCGCCCCCACTCCGCCCCCAGCGATTTGCAAATGCACCTCTAAAGGACACACAGACACACAGCTCCGCGTGGACCGGACCACGCAGGGTCCAGCCCCACAGGAGGGCCGCACACAAGCACAGCCCAGCTCTGCTCCATGCGCAGACATGGTCAGCGGACCCGCACTGTCCAACACGACACAACGAAATCGGTCAGTGCAGTCGCTCACGGACACACAACCCGACACAGTCAGGATCACACAGTCCGCAAAACAACGAAACCACCCACACACTGTCAGTGCCCAGCACAGAATCCAACTCCTGTTGAAAAAAGAAATAGCGCGATGACACACATCGAGTAAAACGCAGCAGGGCCTCGAAGAGTCCCAGTCTACACACTCAAACAGTGCAGGCACCATCACACTGGGACACGCAACCAATCGCCAAAAAGACCACGCTCGGAGCAGTCGGCCTTGCCCACGGCTTGCACACACGCACTCTCACAATCCCACCGCATGCACACAACCACCAAGAAGAAATGAAAACCAACCACCGCCTCGCGCATTTCTGTATATTGCGTAAGGAAAAAGGGGAAGGAAGGAAGAGAGTCTCCGAGGCAGGAGGGGCCGCGGCGCCGAGGGCGGAGGTGTGGGTGGAAAATGCCCCCCATCGAAGGCGTCCGGAGCCGGAGACGGGCGAGGCGTCCCCTGCGGGTGCGGGGAAAAGGAGGAAATCGTTGCGGGGTTTGGTGGAGGCGTCAGGTCCCTTCTCCTCTAGAAAAAGCACGGATGCTCACGTTTTTCCGTGGGGGGTGTGCGTGTGGCCCGGCTGAGGCCTCTGCTGGGTGCGGAGCCGGCACTCCCCCTCCCCCGAGCGCCCGCGCCCCGCGCCCGCCCGTGCGCTCCCAGCCAGCTCACGTCCCGGCCTCGTTAGCATGGGCCGAGGCGCACCGGGGCCGCGTGCACCGCCGAGATAAGGCACTGCCGCGGGTCCGCCCGCCCCCGATAAGCGCCTCGGCCATTATGGGCCAAATGATTCATTTTAATTTGGCAATTTCACCGGAGGGAGTGGAGACTGGTTGTGAGGCTCAGGAACCGGCTCCGAAATGCGCCGCGTAGAGAACCGCGCTCTGTCTAGGGTCCGGCGGGGTAACCCCATTTCTCATCCCCGCTTCCCACAACCCCCCTCACTCCCTCTGCCTTACAGACACTGTTCTTCTAGGACTCTGACCCTGACCCTTGGTCCTTGCCTCTGAAGACCACTGTGACTCCCAAGCCCTCCACTTGCCAATCCTTCATTCATTCACTCTTCCTAGTCCCAGACACCCAGATTTCAAGGCAGCAGTTTCCCTTATTTCAGAACACCCCCCTCCCCCCGCAGGTTCTTTGCTGAGCTTTCATTCTTCAACCCTGGGGCCTTTCTGCTCTAAAATAGGGCCAGTGGCCTCAGCCCCAAAGGGCTCTGTCGGGTCTAACCTGGTGCCAGCAGATGTAAATGTCCCTTTGCTTGGTTTCAGGCTCAGCCCAGAGCCCAAGAACACCATTCACCTTTCTTTCCATCATACTTTTAATCTTGCTACTGAAACACTGTTCAGAGCACTTTACAAAAGCTATTTTATTTTTTAAAATAGTCCTGAGAAGTTGATGTTCTTAAAAAAAAATTCCCAATTTACTGAGGCTCCGGGTGTAAACTTAGTAGTTACATTTCTAGTGAGTGATGAACCCAGACTGTAAAGGAAACAGGCCCAAGTAGTCTTCTTCCTGGCTCAGAGAATAGCAGCCCTCAGAGCCCAGACTGGGGAGTAAAGCACTGGGCTCAGCCAGTCAGGGACCCGGACTTGTGCTGTGCAGAAACTGAGTCCAGGCCTGGGGAGATAGCTCAGCAGCATAAGTGCCTGCCGGGCCAGCACAAGGGCCTGAGTTCCATCCCTGGTACCAGAAAACAAAACACCAAAGAAATGGAGTCCACACCAGTCCTCACTCCTGTGACTGGGGTTCCACCCTGGAGAGTAGTTGTGTTTAGTCAGTGGTAGAATGGAAGGAACACAGGCTGTAATTGTAGTCCCTTAGCTTTGAGCCTCAGTTTCCTCATTTGTAAATGATAATTTCCGTCTCACAGAGTTTCAAAGATAAATAAAATGCATTTCAAGAAAAGATGTCTGTGATAACTCAGTGGGCTGAGTACCTACTTAGGCAAGCACAAGGACCACATGTTGAGCCGGCCAGCCCAGGGACTTGCTGAGCCGGCCAGAGTCCCAGGCATAGGGCCATAGGCCTGTGATTCTAGCACTGGGGAGGCTGGAAACAGGAGGAGGATCACTACTAGTGATATCAAAATACATTAAAAAAGAAAGAAAAAGAACAGATGTCTGTGTGTTGTGGGGGATGGGGGTGGGGATAATGTATGGAACCTCACTCAGTCCATGGTCCAGAAAAACATCACATACATCTGCATGGGAGAGCTGGCCCTTCATTGTAGAGAAGGAAATTAATTTAAGGACAGAGATGGGATGCTGCCACGCTCACAGTGATCCAGCAGACATGCCAGGATGCAAGCTCCACCCTTGAGTGCCCATTCCACAGCTCGACTCATCCTACCAGCTACTTTATACATGTAGTGCTTCCAGTTTGGGCTCCTGTGAAGAGTCTGAGAATGGAGGGACACCCCTAGTCTGATCATAGTGAGATCCAGGTAAGGTCTGAGCCTAGAGGGTGCTCTCATTTGACCTGCTGGCCTCTCCCAGGTGAAGGCAAGGTATGGGAATTCAGTGCAGCCTGGCCTTCAGTTCCTCTTGTGCGCTCTGATGACAATCAGCCTGTCATGCGAATGCAGGCAACTTTTGGAGTCCTCTGGCATAAGAGCCACCTGTGTCCTGAGAGAGAAGTCTAATTTCCCCAGCCCAGCTCACAAAGCTCTTTCCTTTCAGGGCTACACCACTTAGTAGGAAGAGTAAGAGGCTGTGGGACTCCTGGTCACTTTGATGTCAAAAGTAGCTACCCTTCCCTAGGTAAACAGCCCAACTGAGGGCTGCTTCCCTGAGAAAATGAGGCAAGGGCTGAAGCAGAAGGGCTATAAAGGCATGAAAGAAACAGAAAAGAGACCAGCATGGGTGAGTCAAGCTTGTGGACAATTAAGGATTTTTGAAACAATTTTGTTTATTTCCTTTTAAGGACAGTTGTGTCCTACATAGGAGCAGATTTGCTGTTCTAGAAGACTCTGGCTGCAGTGGGGAGTAGGGGTGTGTAGGCCTGGGACCAGGTTGGGGGGATCAGCATGAGGAATGGAGGATGGAAACATATAGGATGCAAGGCTGGATTTGATGGCCATCTTGTCCTACATAGTGGGTTCAAGACCAGCTGAAACTGCATAGCCAGACCCCTGTCTCCGGAAATTTAAACAAACGAATGACTAAAGCTGTGTTTGTAAGAACTAGGTTTGGGGGTAGGGATTATGGTGTGTGTGTGTGTGTGTGTGTGTGTGTGTGTGTGTGTGTGTGTGTTTTCAGGGCTGGGAACTAAATCCAGGGCCTTACCTTTTGTACCACTCAGCTGGTTCCATCCACTCCACACACACATTTGGTTTTGAATTCCTTGAATTTAGATGCCTTTGAGGCGCCAGACCCATTGTTGTCCTGGGCCTGCACTGACCCTGCCCTACGCCTCTGAGGGCTGTGGTGAAGGAGTGGGGGACCCGTGGGAAGGCCTTTGTCCAACCCAGGAGAGGGTGGTGCCACCGAGGGTGGGCAAGCTCCTCTGTCTTCGAAGCTCCAGCTCCTGCAGTTCTAGCAGCTACCCGATCTTGTCCCTAAACCCTGCGCAAGGCTGGGGGCTTGTGACGTTTACACCTCCCCACCCCTGTTTCCGACAGTGGGTGGAAAACCGGAAACTGAGCGCTAGCGGGGCGCCGCCCGAAATAGCATCTGGTGCCTGTTGGTCAGCGCGTCGTCCGAGAGTACGCTACCAAGTGAGCCGGCTGGGCCAGGAAACGCCACCCCCACCGCGCCCCAGTGAGCCGGCCTCTGGCCGGCAGGAAGCGGGGAGCCCCAGCTGGGGGTGCGGGGCTGGCGCGTCTTGAGGCGGGGCCCGGCCGCGGGCGAGGGGCTGGACTCAGAGCTGGGCTTCCACGGAGGCCACTGCGTCTCACCACTACTGTCATAGCCTGGTTTCCCCACACTGGAACTGAATCCAGGGCTTTTCACTTTTTCTAGTGTTGCTGCCTACCTTGGCTCCCGGATCTGACGATCTCTAAACTTTCCCCCCTGAGTTTGCCCTGTAAAAGGACTGGGTCTGCTGCAATCTGATGGGCAGCAGGCTTTATTTCCAGCAAATGTATATTGAGGTTACCATGTGCCATGTACCGTCAGAAGCACTCTTAAGTATCAATTCAATTGATCCTAACAACAACCCAAAGAAGTAGGGTTCCTAGGCTCCCCATTTGTTTGTTTGTTTGTTTCTTTCTTTCTTTCTTTTTTTTTTTTTCGGTACCAG